>PVKA01023377.1:0-35736 GCA_004027165.1 Ctenomys sociabilis
TGGACACAGAAAGTGTCCAGGTAAGAACTGGATGCCCATGTAGGGCAAGGGGAGACAGAAGAGATGTGGTTTAGGACTCCACCCCTCAGACAGGAGGCCATTAATCCTTTCACCTTAGTTTTCCTCTTTCCTCAATGACCAGAAGACTGTCTCTCATTGCACATGCCTATCCTTCCAGGCCGTGTGGTTATACTTTCTGTGGGGTTTCTGCCCAATGGAGACCCCAAACACCTTCACCTTCACTGGCACCCACTTTCCACAATACTAACTGGCCATTTAACTGGACACTGCTAATGTCCCAATATTGTTCCCATTCTAAAATTCACTAGACCTGAATAAAATCATATGAACACAAGGGAAAAGAAAAAAATGTATTGAGTGCCTACTTGACATACATTTAATAGAAATGTCACATTATCCCAGAAGTTCCTACGCTTGCTTTCAGTTCTTGCAAGTTAGATCAGTTTTACACAATTTCTTAACTTCTTTCTATTTGAGTTGCCTCATATGTAAAACGGGTTTGATTCAAGAATTAAATGAGGTCATAGATGGAAAGTTCTTTTATGTATTTGGTACAGGGTCTCACTACACAGCTCCAACTTGTAGTGATCTTTCTGTTTTCAGCCTCCCAGCGCTGGGATTACAGGTGTATGCCACCACACCTGGACTCAGTGGCCAGCTCAGCACACCCTGGGGGCAGGACTAGTGCGACATGTGGTGCCAGGGATCGAATCCTGGTCCCTGTGCTTGCCTAAGCAGGCACTTAGTCCACTGAGCTATCCTGGAAAGTGCAAAGTCCGTAATGTGCGACTTAGGTCTGAGAGCTTCAGACCTCAAAAGCTCTTAATATAGCACTCAGCACACAGTGAAGACAACCAAGGAACAGTTAAACACAACTTTTTTTTGACATAAAAAAGTGAAAAGGTGAAAAAAAAAAAAAAAAAAAAAGGAAGGAAGAAAGAAGAATAAGAAGAAATAACATCTGGCAAGCAGGATGGGCCAGTATAGAAATTAAGCTCAGTAGAACAACAAAATGGCAATGGCTGGGAAGTCAAGGGTTGCTACTTTTTATGTCCTTTCCCATCTGGTCCCCCCAAAGTTGCTCTGCCCCTATATCTTGACTGTAATTGACAAGTGACCTCCATTCCAGATCAGGTTCCATGATGCAACCTGTTCCCAGCCAGTCTTCCTAATTGACAGGCCACATCCTGTTTTCTAGCCAGTCTGCCATGCCCTAAAGGTATCTTGTGGAACCCTGTGTTAAGAACAGCAGGCCTAGAAAGCCTCTCACAGTACCTCACATGAGCCTAGAACTGAGATGTCATCGGACAAGGAGGTGGCACCCATCTCCTGCTCTCTCAGGTCATGTGGCCTCTGAATTTAGTTTCTGTCTGCTGTATGCCTTATGATTCTATACCGTGTCATACTCCACCCTGATGAACACGTGCCTTTCATGACTAGCTTTGCTTACTAGAGTTACAAAGTGTATGTATGAGGGGTGGGCAGAAAAGGCTCCACAGACCCTCTCCAAGGAGAGATGCCTGCTGGGTCAGGCTCCCCAGGGCCCTACAGGTGCCAGAGGAAGAGAGAGAGAGAGGTCATCAGAATAAAAGAAAGAGAACCCAAGACAGGAGCCAGATACAGAAAGTTTTAAAAGAAAGTCTCAACAGACTAGTTCAGAAACAAGATAAAGGAGAGCTGCATTTGAGGAAAAGGCTTTGGTTAGAGAAAGGAAGATGTTTGCTCATAGGGAAGTTGTTTTACTAAAACTGCTTTAGGAGCCAGATTGACCACATGCCACTGGGGAAACTGGGCAGAAATGAGTGAAGACAGCACTTTATTAGGAACAAAGATGACTTTTTTGAAGATCTTTCATATTTAAGAGGAAATTATGAAAAAGAATCAACCACGCCTTATCAACTGACCTGGTTGAAAGAGTTTTATGTGTATAATTAGTTTGATTTTCTTTGAAGGTAGATGTACAAATATGAGTGTCTTTTAAAGTAGGCATTAATGATTTAGCCAGGGTAAGGTCTTCCTTGGCTTTTTTCTGAATGAGATGGTCATAGCAGCTCAGAATGGAGAACAGCGATGCGTCGTTTGGAATGCGTGCTACACTGTGCGGTCAAGTTCTAGACTAGATCTGGCTTCTGACCAAGACCTTGGAGGTCTTGGCGCTCCAGTGTGTCAGGCAAACGTGCCAGCCACTATACCATGGAAACTCCCTTGCCGTGTGAACACGAAAGAGGCTTTTCTGTCCGGGTAGAGAGAACAGAAGTGCCTGTGGACCCCACTTGTACAATAGATATAAAAGGAGCAGAATGAGTAGCACTCAAATTCTCTCCCTGGAGAATATAAAGTAAGAATCTGTTCTAATTAGCACAGCACAATGAAGTGTCAAGTCATGGCATTTAAGATAATCAGTAACTCAAACAGAACAGCAATATGCTTTCGAGAAAAAGAAGGAAAAGATTAGGGCAATTTGACCCACTACATTGTCAAAGCAAAATGTAAAACGCTGATAATTAACATAGTCTCATATCGGCATAGAAACAGACTAGTGGGCAGATGAAAATTCTCAATATCCAGAGATAGCCCCAAAGTATATGAAAATTGAATATAATGTACATTTTAAGTTATTGGGGGAAACACATGGATTTTTCAGTCAGTGCTAATGGAACAATGTGAAAGCACGTAGAAGTTGCTCCCCCGGCACCCGATCCTTACATTGAAATCCAACTCATAGGAATTTAGGAGTTCAGAACAGAGAATGGAAAAAAAGGTGGGTAGACTTTTTATAAACTTGAAAGCCCTTCTAAGCTCAGCACAAAGTCAAGAGACCATAAAAGTACTAGTAGATTTAACATACACAGAGGCTAAACAAAACACTGACAAGAGTGCTGGCCCCTAAACACTACCAGAGCCACGATGGTGGCAGCCCTGAGAGGCTGAGGTGTGGCTGAGGCCTCCTCTCCTTACAAAGTTTCTCCACTTCGAGTGTCTTACTTCACTGGCTCTCTCTTTCCTTCCTTGTAGTGTTTTAAAAACAAAAGCCAACTAGCCTCCTCTGCTATCCCAAGCAACAAAGTCAGGGCTGGGGAAGATGGCTCGGTAGAATAGGCATTTGCCTAGCAAACAAAAGGACCTAAGTTCAATCCCCAGTTCTGCCAAAAAAAAAAAAAAAAAGCAACGAAGTCCATTTCAGTTTTTCATGGCAAACTCAGGTCTTTTACTTCTCTTACATAAAAGTGGCTGATCCAATACCTGCCTAAGGAACACGCCCATCTGGTACCCAGCTGTGTGCTCCTCTAAGAATAAATACTACTTAAATCATTGCTTTCTCTTTGCAATTAGAAAACTGTACCAAGATTATCAACTGCCTTTTTCAGAAAAAATATCAATAGCTTTTTTCAGATTATAAAATCTGTGCGGGTCGGCCAAATAGCCCAGCGGATTAAAAAGCCTACAAGCAGGCACAGGAGCTGGAAGTTTGATCCCCCAGGCCTGCCCTTCCAGCAGCCCCCTCTCCGGGGGCATGCTGACATAGCAATTGAGACTAGGCATGGCGGTGCACACCTGTAATTCCAGCTCTTGGATGGCTGTACACAGACGGATCACTAGGAGTCTGATGTAGTACTGAGACCTTGAACACCCTGTAGACCTTTCCCTAAAATACAAAAATAAATAAATAAATAAACAAAAAATAAAATAAAATCAGTGTGTGCAATATTTGTGGCCAAAGCATCAGAAAACACAAAGAAAACTAGAATAATCTGTAATTCTTCTATGCAGACATGTTCTCTTAAAGTACTGGTGTATATTCAGGATGGGTTTCTTTTGTAATTCTATCATGGCTTACTTTGTATTACAGTGAACTTTTATTTAATATCCTTCCTTTCAAAATTTAGCCTGTTATGAACCTTCTCCTGTGTCTTTAAGCCCCTTTCAACAACATGGTGTCCAGTGGCTGTAACATATGTGTTTGTATGTTTCATTATCCAAAACCCTCTGGATGAAAACACTCACATTAATTCTAATTGTCCTCTCATATAAATTGTTTTACAAAGAGCATCCTTTAGGATTTGAACTTTAGGACCTTGTAGATTAATGACCTCAGCCCATGGCTCGCTTACCCATTATCAGTGCCATAACAGGTTTCAAAGAATCAGTTGATATAGGAGGGAAATGAAATGTACATATTTTTCTCTTGAAAGATTTTAATAGCTCCTTCTCCTGCTTCCTTTGCTTTCTGTGCTCTAAATCATATTTTAAAAGCACAAAAATATGTTAAGTGAAATAAATCAGGCATGTGAGTTTAAATATCATGCAATATCTCTAACAAAAAAATCCAAAATATAAATGAACAGCAAAATGAGAGATAGGTAATAGGGAGGGAGATCTTTTGCAAAAGGGGAAAGAAACGAGAAAAGAGAGGAGAGGGGGGAAAGGAAGGGAGTGAAAAGCAAATGAAGGAGGCTGGGGAAATGGCTTAGTAGGATAAGCACTTCCCTGGCAAGCACAAGGGCCTGAGTTCAATCCCCAGTTCCCCCCCACAAAAAAAAGAAAAGCCAATGAAGATGTACTTCCCATGAGGAATCAATTATTATGTACTCTAAACTTGTACTAATAAAAATAAAAATTGAACACAAAGCTAAAAACACTAAAATGTATATGCATTTGAGTTCAATATAAAATGCGAAATGACTATCAAAAACCAGTTCAATAGGTAGTCATTGGGAAATTTATGGCCTCAATTCTGTGTTTCAAAGGGCATTCCAGCTATCAAAAAGATTGATTGGCAATAAAACTTACTACAAATAAAGATAACCAGATCTTCAGTATGAATAACATCATTCTGTTTTGGTTGTAACATTAATACTAACCTTTGTGCTGCATTTTCCCCATTCATGTATTGCTGAATTATACATTTTTGCATCTGGCAGAGAGAGGGAGAGAAATGTAATTGCAAGCTTCTACTTGGTCAGTCGCAGTAGACTGGATAGGTGACAGAGCTGAAAGTCACCAGCAAAAGCAAGGCTGTCCCCTGACTCCCTCTGCCAGTGAGTTTCCATTCTTCCCTTGTCTCTGCCCACACCAATCCGACCCCACCTGCTTCCCTGTCCAAAGGTCACTTCCTCAGAGAAGCCTTCCCTGACCTCCCAGCCATAAAAATCTGCACCAACAGCACCCTCTACTTCCTCTTGCAAAACTCTGCCACACTTGCGTTTTCTTGTCAGCCCTGACAGTCTGGAAGGCAGGGATCAAGCACACCTCTTGGGTCTCTTCTGTATTTCCCATTCACAAAAACATTGCACATTCACAAAAACAAAGATAGTTTGAATGAATGAATGAAAAACAATGTAGAGGGGCCAGAAAGATAGCTTGGTAGAATAAGCACCTGCCTATTAAGGGTCCTGGGTTTAATCCCCGGTACTGGAAGAGAGAGAGAGAGAGAGAAAGAGAGGGGGAGGAGAGAGGGGGGGGAGAGAGAGAGAGAGGGAGAGAGAGAGAGAGAGAGAGAATGTAGAGATGGAAAGCAAGCTGTGCTTTTTGCATGGACACATGCAAGGCATCTTCTTTCAGAAAAATACAGCAGATTCCAGCACTCACCTCCGTTATCCCTTCATCAGGGAAAACTCTCTGGGCCTCTGTCTAAGATAGTAGCCTCCCATGTCATCCTGCCTTATCATTTTTGTCTCTTGTATGCTTGAATTTTCTTTATAACATTTACAGTTACCCAAAATTTTATTATGGTACAACTTATTTATTATGGGCTGCTGGCAGTAAGCTCTTTAAGGCAATAAGCTCTATCATATAGTAGGTATACAATAAATATTAGTTGAACTAGAGAGGAAATGATGTCAGACGTGGCTGTCAATGCATGTGATCCCAGCTACTTAGAAGGCAGAGGCAGGAAGGTTGCACGTTTGAGATCAGTTTGGCAACTCAGTGAGACCCTGCCTCAAACTAAAATATTCAAGGCCAGGATGGTAGCTCAGTGGTAGAGTGCTTGGCTGCAAGAGGTACTGGGCTCAGTCCCCAGGGAGAAAGGGGGACAGGGGAGTCTAGACTGCAGAATGGCACCACTGAGGCTGGAATGCCAGAGTCTAGAAGGGCAAAATGGCCATTTTGGATTTCTGAATAGTCACACCTACCAAGAAATAAAAGAATAAATGAATAAATAAATATTTATTTTTTTTAACTTAGTTGCTTCCAAATACAATTATAATTCAGCACTTGTTAACTAATGTTCAAAGTTGCCACTATCAAACTTCTTACATTTAATTGCTCAATACTGAGTTAACTATATGTTCAGATTAGGCACCACATGGGTATAAAAAGAAACAAACTTTATCTTTAGTTGTGAAGTTCTAAATGTTGATTTCCTCCCTCCCTCCCTTCCTCCTCCTTCCTTTTTTCCTCTTCTTCTTCTTTCATTTTGAAGAGTACTCAGAGAGTTCAACAATTAAGAAGAACAAATTAATTTTCCTTTGAGAAAAATAACATATCCACTAAGTAAAATATTATGCTGTCTTTTATTTTTTTAATTAATTTTCAAATTTTTCCTTTTCTTATGCCATGGAGGGGCCCAGGAGATAGCTCAATGGAATAAGTGCTTCCCTGGCACAAGGTCCTGAGTTTGATCCCTGGCACCACAAAAAAATAAAATGTTAAAGATGGAGTTAGACCATACATATGTAAGAAAAAAATCAAACAAAATCATGTTGCCAATAAGATTGCATGAAAAATAAAACCTGCATCACATTCAGAGTGACTTAACATCCTATGAATGAGACACACACACATGAACAAAATGATAGGCCTTTGTAAAGATATCTCAGTGACTGCATTTTAGTCAAGAGGTCATGGGATACACTTTCTGCAAACTGGTTTATAATAATAATAAAACAATTTTAAAAGGAAACTAAGAAAGCTACATGTCCCAGAACACTTTGTGTGTTTTCTGGCACCACTTCATGTTTTTCTGGTTTTCTCTTCTTAAAGTCACCAGTTAGCCACCCTCAGATTGGACAGCCTCTGGATGACTTGCCCTGGTTAGGCTGTGATCCCTGGAAAATTCCAGGGCAATCTGCTTTTAGGCCTTGGAGCCCTTTTTTTTTTTCAATCTTGATACACAAACTGCAAAACACCCAGAGTGGAGCTGTGAACTGCTCGAAGAGATGAAGAGATACAGGCAGGGAGGAGGAAGAGGAGAAGGGGGAGGAAGAATAGGTAGGATGTGATATGCAAAGGTTCTAACCCTCCATGATGAGCCAAGTCACTCTGGGCTGTGGGCACGTGCTAATAAAAAAAAAAAAAAAAAAGAACGTAAAATACAAAATAGCTTCCAGATCGTGGTGCTTAGCAGTATTGCTGCCTCTCAGTGTTCCTCTAACTTGCAGCTCTGCTCTGGGGAAGACTCCCTGCCACACATGGACATCTGGAGCAGGACACACCCCCAACCCCCTTGAAGGTCACTGTGGGGTAGAGCATCCCTCCCCCCAGATCCAAATGAAGAAAATACATGTCTTTCACAAGGCCCTCATCTTGGTCACTTCGCTCTTCCCCAGGGCAGCAGGTTTTAGAAAGCCAGGCTCAACCAGCTTTCCCCACGTGGCCCCCTGCACTGTTTCCCACCAACACAGGCAGCCAAGTGGCATCCTGGCAGTTGGCCCTGAGTCCTGGCTCCCCGTAATGTTTAGGAAAGAATCTTTCCAAGTAGATGAAACTAAAATAATTGGCAACCTCACGATTACAATAAAATTTCTTCCCTAGCCTCGTGCTTAATTCTAGGAATTAAAGAGATAGAGCTGACAAACAGTAATTTCTTTGTACCAGGAGGGAAAAAAAATGCAGAAGGCTCTCTCACTCTATTTCAGACCTCAGACAGGGCTTGAAGCATCCAGCTGTCTTCATTTGCAAGGCATCAAATATTTCATATTCCACAAATGGGGCCACTGAACAATGATAAGTGAATGAAATACAATGTAACTATTTTTAGTATGATAATTGTAATTAAAAAGACAGCAGAATAATAATCTTGCCCAAGCATGTCTGAGATTTTCTTTCCAGTTCCTCAAAACAATACTTTCTATGTCTGGCTCTAGAGACTGGTTGCTTGTTTTCCTTCTAGTGAAAAATAGGTAACACTTGACATTCTTTCTTAACAAGTGAACGGCACGTCTGAGGTTGTGGTTTTGGCTAGACACGAGACTCCATCTTTCTCCATGCCTTCACTTATACTGGCTGGGGGATGGAATTTCTCCTCCTTATATAGTGATAAAGTTCCATGGACCAAAAAGATTTCCTAGGTGAGTAATTCTATTATCTGTCTGTCCTTCTATTTAATTTTTAAATTTAGAATAATTTGTTATTGTTGTCTTAGAAGAAGCAAAGGGACTTGGGCTTGTAGCTCAGTGGTGGGACATTTGTCTAGGAAGTGTGACACCTTCCATTCAATCCCCTGGCCTGAAACAGAGAGAGACAGACAGACAGACAGACATGGAGAGAGAATGACAGGGATAGAGACAGAGAAAAAATTATCCCTAATGTTACTGTTTGTCTAGATATCCCCCCAAAGCATCATGCCCTCATAGGTGGAGTTTTTTGGAGGTAGCTGACTCTAGGGTGTATAATAACTAAATTAGCTTAGCACTGTTCTGGGTGTGGATGACAGAAACCCTATCTTAGGCTTGGCTGGCACCAATCAAATAGACATATAGCCTGAATGGAATATAAAGAAAGAAAGGCAGGCTCACTGTGTGGCACTCCCTACCAGCCTTGCCGCAGACTCTTTCTCCTCAGCCATGCCCCTCTGCCATGTTCCATTCTGCCTTGAAGCCAGCTGAGTACACACTAAAACTTCTACAAACTGTGCACTAAATCGAACTTTTCCTGCTTTAAGTATTGAGTGTTTTTTTTCTCACTAATTAGATAAGTATCTATTACCTAAAAATAATAACAGCGGTAAATACCCTTTTACGGTGTTTACCTTATGCCAAGCGTACAGATTGACTCAACCTAGCAGAACTAGTTACCAGTGTAGAACAAGTTTCTTATTTTCATTTTATAGATGAGGAAATCAATTCATGGAGAAAGCAAATGGTTTCCCCAAGACTCTGCAACTGCATGGCAGAGCCGTATCCCCTCTTAAACCACTAGTGGCACATACATGACCACACCATCGGGGGCATGTGACGGTTCCGTCGGGGAGTACAAGTCACCCAATGGCATGGGGATGCACATACAGACCCACGGTGAGCTTGCTGGTCCTAGTGTTGTCCTTGGAGCACCATCCTTGAGATGCAAGCATCATTCCCATGTGATGGGTGAGGCCACTGAGGCTCGTGGAATTAAAGGTACTTGTCCCAACACCACAAAGCTGAGGCAGGATACAACTCAGGCTTTGGGTGTTTGAAGGCCTAGTGTTCTATTCTTTTTCCATCTTGAGAGTTCTAACTAATAATATGTTTTATTAACAGGTACAAAAATGCAGTACCTTTTATTCTTCCTGTCCTTTTCCTTATACTATGGATTAATTAGAGTTGTGCCAATGTGAAAATGTGTCATTGCAGATTTTGCTCCATGGGAAAGTATTTCCAAACTTCCAAAAGATCACCTTATAAATGATTGTTTCCAATTCATTATATTTGAAAGGTACTGATTAATATGAGACTGAGTGTGGTGGTGTGCACCTGTAATCCCAGCTCTTGGGAGGCTGTAAACAGGCAGATCACTACAAGTCCAATCTAGTAGTGAGACCCTGAACACCCTGAGACTCTTCCCTAAAATACAGAAGAAAAAAAAATTAGAAAACAGGATCTAGTTTTATAATATTAGGTACCACATTGACTATTCCACAAGCAAGGAAAGGGTCTATCAGATGACGAGCAGAAAGAATGCATTCTCTTGAAAACGAAACCAAGAACCTGAAGAATAGAAAACCTAAAACAATTTCCACAAACCACATTTTAATAGTTTATTTTTTTTTTTTTATTAGAGTAACCACACTTCGAGCTCACAGTCATCCCATGCAAAGTGAGCAGCAAGAGACCATTAATTGCAATGCAGAACCTTGTTTTTTTTTTTGTTTGTTTGTTTTTTTTGTCTTTTCCTCCTGAGGAGTGTCTTTCAAGTCTCTGTTTCAGGATGGTCCTTGATGCACACTTGAACACACTCACTGGGTGGAGTGCATGCCATCGGCTTGTCTTCAGAATGCAGCTGAAGATAAAGCTCTTTGAACACAAACAGTCCAACTTGCTTATCGGAGAGCCCCGCAGAACAACATGTCACTCAGATCGCTTTGTGCAGATCAAGAGCCCGAAGTCCTTCTGCTTGTTTTTGCTTTCTGGTTCAGCAGATTTGAAGACGTATGATTTCTGTGTTTGGCACTAATGAGGATTTCACTGTGCTTTGAATTCGGCTGTCATCCCATGTCCTGTACACTCATTTCTGAGATTAGTTTGGCAGTGACCAAGTCCTGCCTGCTCGGTCCTGCCCGGGGCCATTAGAATCTGACTTATTAACAGTGTCCTTCCTCTCACAAGGATGTTGCCCATTTAAAAAAATCCATTCTTTGAAACAGTTTCAGTTTTAAGATATTTTAAATACTATTTACAAGAACACACTTGGGAATCTATTAGTAAAAGAATTACCCATGAAGTGAAACATTAATCTTTTTATTTGCTCATTTATTTATTTGGTATAAGTTTGGACTCATAGTGATTCTCCTGTCTCAGCCTCCCCAGCACTAGGATTATAGGCATGCGCCACCACACCTGGTTTTGGTGGCCAGTACAGCATGCGGTACATGGGATTGAATCTAAGTCTTTGCGCTTGCCAGGCAGGTGCTTATGCTGCCAAGCTATCTCCCTGGCCTGGGATGAAACATTACAACATGCTAGAAGTTTATTTGAATATTTCCTTCACAAAACATAAAGGAAAAAATGTTTCCAGATTTAAGAATTCCTAATACTTCGCATTAAAATTATTTCAAATCTACTGTCACTAACAGCAGTGGAAACACTATGTATTAAAGTACCTAGATTCAGCCCAGGAAGCAATGAGCTCTTATACTTCTTTACTTGGAGACAGAGTGTCCGTGAGTTGACCAGGCAAGCTTTAAACCTGCTTCAGTTCCCCCAAGTATCTGGGGTTCCAGGCATGTGCCAGCTTGGCCAGCCACATGTAGTTTTCATAGATCTGATGACCAATACAGAGTTGTTATTACATTTATTTCTTACATATTACTTTTTGGGCACATTTCTCGTGGAAAGTTGCCTGTGTCTGTGGCTTTGTGTTATTCATTCTGAAATCGTTCCCTCTGAAATCCTACCCATTTCCTGGAATAAGAGGTTTGCAAAGGTAAGTCATATTCCAACCACCACTTCAGGGGACTTCAGAGCAACAGAGAAGTCAGCAGTGGGAAAATCATGGCTGAAGTGAGTTCTATGCGCATTCTGAGAGCTGCAAAGTCGTATTTTGCTGCTTCAGTCATAGGACATAAATATTAAGCAAGCATTGCTTTCATTGATGACTACTTCTACCAAGCCCAGGCAATTTTCAGTTTTCAGAATGGGGACGTCATTCTGTGACAGAATGCTTGCTTTGCATATGGAAAACCCTGAGCTGGATCCCTAGCAATGAAAAAAATGGGTAATGTTATTTTATCAAAACCTGAGCTGCATTTAATATTTTCTATGTACTAAGCACCATTTTATACTTGCTAATGCATTTAATCCCCTCACATGTTCAAAGACGGTGGCCTTTATTTTACTAACAATGAGAGGGAAGCTCAGAACGGTTGAGTAACTCAGCCAGGATGATTACCTAGCTAATGTGGAGCAAAAAGCTGAATGCATCTGTGCCAAGCAAGCATTCGCCCCCAGTGCTCACTGTCTACACGCGGTATCAATTTTGATCACTTTTCCTGCCACCACGTATTTTAATAAGCGTTAAACAATTTCACTTATCCAATTAGCTAGCCTGGCAGTCAATAAGCATTTAAGTTGTAAACGAGATCCTGGGAGGGATGACACAGTCCTAATGGTCAAAGCATCTGTGGTCCAGTGGGGAATTTATGTCAATACGTGAATTCAGTGCCAAGGAGAAATGTAGGTCAATAATGAATGCAGGGACCAGGAAGCTCCTTGTCATCCTAAAGAGATGCATCTGGTGGGTGTCATAGGAGTGGGGAACAGTCAACATCTCTCTAGGGGTAGGAGGAAAGTCATCAGAAAATGGCTTGGATTTGGAAGGTAGCTTGAAGGACAGTGAGAGAAGGTGGGGTGAGGTCTAAGCCACCTTCCGAAGTCGGGCTCAGTAAGCCTTCTGATCCTCCTGTCTCTCCATCCCCCTGCCCAGGACAACCCGGGCCCCCCAGCTCCACAGTGCTGGCTTCTGTCTTCACCCCTCCACCCACCTCTAAGGACATCTCCAGCGGCAAAGGGAAGGGCGAGCTCCACCATCCTTGCAGTTTTGCCCATCGTCATTGCCATCACCTTCACACAAGGGTTCACTCATTCTAATTGGCAGGGCTATACTCAAGGGATCTCAGCAGCCTGCTGGCTTTGTGTCCACAGGTGCCTCGCCCTGATTGCCAGACCTGTCACTTCTTTGGAACCCTTTCTTTGTCTCCATTGGCTGTGACCTCATGCCGCTCTGCCTGAATGTGCTTCTCACCACTGATCCTGATCAATCCATCCTTCCTTCCCTCCATCCTCCCTTCCTCGTCCCACGTACCACGAAGTGCCCATTGAACACTTACTAAGGGCCAGCCTAGGGATGCACTCTGCCTTCCTGGAGCCCACAGTCCAGCAAGGCAGAAACAGCCACAAGCAGTCAGATAACCTAGTTATCACTTATGTTGAATAGAATGAAGTCAGTATACATGGGGCCATGTGAAGAGTGATGGAAGGGTCCTCCAGGAAAGGCCTCTCTGAAGAGATGATGGTAAGCCAAGGCCCCAGGATGAACAACAGATATAAGAGGGTGGAGTGAGAGTGGGCTGTCCTTGCAAGGCCTCATGGGAAGTCAGAGAGTAATAAACTGATAGGCATTGGTGGGCCACTGGAAGTGGGCGGGCATGATCAGGTAGAGCCAGGAGGGCCAGGTCCACGCTAAGTGCTTTGGAAGCCTTGTTGGGATTCAAGTGGGCGCATCCTAGTCCAACCCATCCTTCGTAGGAAAAGTGGAGTAGACAGTGATTTTTGTAGCTATTTCTGAAGAAAACACTAGAAAATGGGGAAACCTATGGATTTACCTTCAAGTTTCAATGTCTTCCTAGTAGAAAGTCCTCCTGCTTTGATATTCTTCCTTCCAGTCCAAAAGGTGAGGTAGCATTCTATAGCAGTCAGCAGCCACGTGTCTTGGGCATTACTCATGAGTGATATCAGCAAATCAATCATAATAGTGAGTAGGGCCAGGGAGATGATGGCTCAGTAGAATAAGTGCTTGCCTGGCAAGCGCAAGGGCCTGAGTTCTAACCCTAGTTCTGCAAAAAAAAAAAAAAAAAAAAGGGGGGGGTGCTCAACAAATGTGATTGTGAGAATGAATTACAAATATTAACACCTGTGCTTTAATGCTTGACAACCTTAGGCAGGCTGTGGTAGTGTTCAGTTCACAGGTGAGGAGAGAGAGGTTAACAAACTTGCCCAATGTCACAGGGCTGCTAGGACAAAAAAGAACGAAGAGATTATCTCCAAATAAGCACCATTGGGTTTTACTTGGTTTCTGTTTCCTTTTTCCTCTGCCCAGGAATTTTTTTCTCCTCAGCAGTGCTAGAGTCCTTCGATCTAGCCCTGCTGAAAAGCTACCAGGTACTGAACCTTAGGAAGGACCTAGCCCTCTCCGAAGCTGGGAGATGGAGCCATTTTTTTTTTTTTTTTTACCATTTCTGTTACAGGAAGTGAGCGTCACACTGCTGGAGCTGTGAAAGGAGCCACACCCATGGGGGTGGGGGTGAAGGCGGCCGGGGCCACTCATCACAGCTTAGAAGAATGGCCAAAAACAGCAGGAAGAGGACACCAACAGTGTGTCTTCACCCACCAGCAACCAATTAAGAAAAGAGACATCCTGTTGCTCACTCCTGCTCTTGCGCTCCTTGAGAGATAACTGGGCTTCCTCTGTAACATGAATGATGCTTTAGCAGCACAACTAAATCACAGCAAAGTGATCCCCTGGTGTCATTTTATAATTATGAAGAAAGGCTGGTGGTGTTTTGATTTCTACACCGACTCACACAAAAGACAATTTTCCAAGCAGGGCTAGGCCACCCCAACTGTTGCATAGGAGAACTAATTAGCCTTCAGTGTGAACTATCTCATCTTTTTTTAGAACCGGAAATCGAATGGGAAGGGTTCCCTCCCATTCCAAGTGAGTTCCAGAGGAATTACTCACGTTCTCTAACCTATGAGTCACGCAGGAGCCGAGGAGAGTGTTTCCAAAACAGGCCGACAATAAGACAAACAAAGCAATTGATGTGTGACAGTCGTGGCTGGGCCGCCACCCTCCAAGGCCAGGAGGTGGATCGAAAGCTGATAGACCGTGAACCTGGCCCGACTGGCTGGGTGTCCCTGAGGAACTGGCAGATGGTAGAGCTCTGCAGAATCACTTGGAGCATTTCCTGAAAGGCCATGGCCACGAGGAGGTAATTCGATTTCATTCTCTTCCTCTGTGCAATTACAGCGCTTCTCTCCCCAGGTGACTTGAGGGACTTGCCTGCCTACTCAAGGAAGTGCCTGACTCTCCTAGAGTTTTGCCAGCCATGTGCTTTGTTACTGAACAACACAGGCTATTCATCTTTTTGGATCTCTGGGCCTATTCCCAGGGTCTACTGTTGGGCCAGAAAAATAACTCCTAAGTGACAGAACCTTTCCCCAAATGAAATATAGAGTGATAGAGAAAACGAGGCTTAGGAAATAACCCAGCTGCAAGCTGGTGCTCCCCTGGGCAGTTGGCAACTGCACCTCCTCCGTGCTCCCTCCAGAAGGGGTTTGAAGGCTGGTCTCCTTGCTGTCTGAGCCATGAGCCGCCAGGCACCTCCTAAGCAGGGCTTTGGGGTGAGCAAAAGGACATATTCTTCCCTGCCAGCCCCTGTCAACCCTAGAGAATATAGCAGGGTGGATGTACAGGGCCTCTCTGCTCTGGAGAAAGAGCAAAGAGGGACCCTTTCTCTAGCCCCGTTAAGCCCTCGAATGGAAGAGGCCAGGCCAGGGGAGGAGGAGGCATAGGACCCCAGAGAAGGCTCTGGGCTGGGCTGCTTGCCCTGGGATCTGCCTGCTGGGCATCGTACACACAGCTGCGAAGGTGCCTGCCTATACACAGCCCTAATCACCCCCTCGTCCTGAGAGCTCTGGGACACCCTCTTCCCCCAGCACACAACACCTGGAGAACACCCTGCAGGGTTCCTCCCGAGCTGTCACCCGAGCCCATCTCTTGGAACTTTCAGCCTCAGCAGCCGCCACTCCCTGGCCTCTTAGCCGCACCCGCCTGCTCCTTATTTCCTAGACCTTGCATCCTCTCAGCTCTGCCTCTTTCATCCGTTCTGTTCCTTCCCTCTCCAATGCCTCTCCACCCACTCCTTTCTTCCCAGGGTCATCAGTTCCTGCCTAAGGGGCTGAGTGTGTGGCTCCTGGCCAGAGTACCTGCCTGTCTCCCCAGTTCTTGCCTCCTATGGGATTCTCCACGGGACCAGCCTTCCCATTTGGGCTGGGAGCTCCATGAGGAGAGGCGCAATGTGCGCTCCACCTTAGACTTCTGGAAAAATCTGAGGCCTGAGTAACTCAAAGGGGTTTGTACTTCTCTGGACCATTCCCTACTCTTCAGATCATGGCAGAGTCTGAAAGAGCTGCACCACCACTTGGGTGACTTTCAGCAATATTCAGCTAGTGCCACGGGATTTACAGCATTTGGTTTTGAGAGGATCACAATTTCAGGGTGCACTGATTTTTTTTTTTTCTTTTTTGGTATTGGGGATTGAACTTGGAACCTTGAGCTCTTGCCAGGCAGGAACTCATGCCGCTGAAATATGCCCAGCCCAGATGCACTGACGTCTATGTCTAACTTTTTATGATCAGAACAGATAGTAGTGTATCTGTATCAGACTCCACATTTCAGGGGGCCACGCTGGGTCCTCAGCAGGGCTGGGTTCACAGAGGAAGCCCACAGGCAAATCGTGCTGCTCTGTTAGGAGATGGTCCCACTGCCTCTCCTTCCCGCTCCAGCCAGCTTTTCCACTCTTCTGTGTATTCCCATACTTGTCTCTGCCTAGAAAGCCTTTGCCCTTCATGCTTGGCCCTCATGAAGCCAGCAGCCACCATCCTTGGGTTTCTGTGTAGATTGAGCAGCTGCAAGGTGCCTGCCTGGGTGGTCTCCCACCTTCTCATTCCAGCACCATCGGAATTTGCTTAAAGTCCTTGTAGATTATTTAATGTAACATTTGTATGTATCTCTCCCATGAATCTGAAAGCAGTTTGCAAGGAAGAGGATTTGTTTGAGCTTTGTTTTATAGCACCTAGTAGATGCTCAATAAATGCACTTGAATAAATAAATACTTAGAACTTGGAGGAGTTGATTTTTAGCAACTTGGTGCCCCTTCCTGTCTGCTCAGGTCTCCAATGCACCCCTAACGGGTGTCCTGGGCTCGCTTCCCAGGTGCCACCTGCCTCAGCCAGGAGTGCCTTTGTGTCATTTCCACTGACTCCATTTGCCACACCTTTGCCTGCAGTGCCACCATTGTCACACTCACCTGCATTTCTGCACTCTTAAAGCCCCTCCGCTTAATTGCACATTTTCCCAGTTGTGCTTCTCTTATTACCAGGTTTAGAAAGTGCTCCCAGGAAACCACAGGTGGACCCAGCAGAGGTGTGTAAGTGTAGAGTGAAAGCCTCCCTGCCCCTGTTCTCAGGGCTACCCCTGGGGCAGCCACTGGGCCCTTTGCTTTGGAAACATAAGCTAAGCCTTTCTTTTAAATGAAAACAAAAGCAGTGATGTAATTTCGAGGGAAACACCGCATAGGATAATACTGTTTAGCAACTTGTTTTCCAAATACTACTTCTTATTTTTTTATTCGTATTAGGACAGAATAACTTTGACTTTTCAGTGACTGAGCATTAGGCCACTGTGCGCTTAAACATCATTTTCTTGATGGCTAGTTGGGTAGCTTCTATTTTTTAAAATTTCCAGAAATGTTGGGATAAAATCCCTGTATCCATCCGAGTGGGTATTTCTCTGGGAGACATTCCTAAAGGCGCAGTTGTTGGATCAAATGGCATGCCATTTTGTATTTTGATAGCTCCAGCCTGATTGTCTTCTAAAAAAGCAGTCCTCATTTACACTCCCACCCACGGCGGCGCTCCAGGACGTCTGAGGCTGCGCAGTGGTGGCAGGGCGTTATCGCTGCATTTAATCTTCATCCAACTGGTCAAAAACTTTCCTGGATGCCGGTGTTGAGATCCAGTAGTTGCTGCTATTTAAATCAGCCCTCAAGGCCTTCTTCTGTGACCGTGACTAATAGTCACTTGTTTATTTTTTTCCAGCAGAGTGTTCAATTGCATTTTTACTCAACATAGTGGTTTTTAAGAACACTTGTGAGAAAATACATGTTACAAATGATGCATCATCTGCACCAATCTTAAGTGTATGGTTCTGGGGCATTAAGTGCATTTACAGTGCCGAGCAGTGGTCATGACGGGCCAGATACCTCCCATCCCGCCCAGCGGAAGAAGCCCTGTGCCTGGGAGATGACAATACCTTTCCATTTCCTGATTCCTACATCCCCTGGCCACCACCATTATATTTTTCATCTCTGTGAACTGGACTTCTATGATGGCTTTTCAAACAGTAGGCATGTACACTTTTAGAGAGATGAACATATTTTTTCAAAATTTTAGCTTGCCTCTTCATTGAATAATGTCTCTTTCCTGTATAGAAGGTGGGTGCTCTTTGAAGCTTTCTAGTTTTGTTTTTTAAACTTGCTTTTCTTTTGAAGCTGACTTTCAAGTAAATTTATTTATTTGCTTCCTTGTTCATGCTCTTATTGGACAGGGTCTCACTAAACTATCCCCAAGCTGGGCTTGAACTTGGAATCTTCTTGCCTCAGCCTTCCAGAATTCCAGGATTGCAAGCGTGTTACCCCCCCCACACACACACACTCCTAGCCAGAAGCTTCATATTCTTATGTAAGCGTGAATACTGGATGATTTGTGGCATCCTTTGGGCCTAGGAACCATGCTTCTAGTGTCCAGCCTTTTTGCTGGTAGGTGGAAATGATAATGGAACTGCCTGAAATGGATTTCTCCAGAATATTAAATGGGGTGGGGTGTGTGTGTATGTGTGTGTGTGTGTGTGTGTGTGTGGCATGAGGAGGAATGAGCCCAGAATCTCTTTACACTAAACTAAATTCCCAGCCTTTCTGAAGGGTTGTATTTCAAAATCGGGTCATGCTAGATCATTAAATTGCCCAGGCTCATATTTGGGATCTTCCTGCCTCAGCCTCCTGAGTCACTGAGATTACAGACCAGCACCACCACCCTCAGCCTCCCCTTCTCTTTAAGGGCTTTGCCTCACCACTGATTGCCTCCTTATTTATGAATACTTCCTCTTTCCCTTTGGCTAGCTTTCCCTGGATTTATGACTGTGGATTTCTCTTTCATTCCAGGAACTCTCCTCTTTGGCTTCACTCACTTGCCCCTTACTTCTCTATTCCTCAGTCCTTTTTTTTTTGGTGGAACCTGGGATTGAACTCAGGCCCTTGTGCTTGCCAGGCTATCTCCCCTGCTCCCCAGTCCCTTGAGAGGGTGAACTATCCAGCTGACTCTCCCCCTCACACACACCCTCTCACGCATTGCCCACTGGCCTTACCACCTCTTCTCCTGCCTCCTAACTAAATATTTAAATTGGCTTCCCAAAGCCATGGCCACCTAGCCCCTTGGACTCAATGCTGTGTTTTGGTCTGCTTCCTGCCACACTCAGCTGCAGTTTGCAACAGGGCCAGAGGCCTGTTCCCGTTTGAAAAATCCATCTTGACTTCCTGACACCTATATTATTTTGGTTCTGCTCTGCTTGCTACTGGTTCAGTTCTTCCATTCAATTTGCCTTTATTAAGCATCTACTATGTGCCACTACTAGGTGCTGGGGACAGAGCGGTGAGCAACACAGGCATTGCCCCTGGTCCACCGGCCCCATTCATGGATGATTTAAGAGAATAGACATCAGTCACGTAAGCAGCTAACTGCTCAGTGCACCTGTGTGCATATATTTGCATTTATCTGGAGTGTTGTAAAAGCATGTAGTAGGGAGAAAGATGAGGGGGAGCTATGCCTAGGAAGGTGTATTATTAGTTACTCTTCTCTCATTGCTGGACAAATACCAGACACTCAAAATGAGGGAAGGAAAGGTTTATTTAACTCACAATTACTGGAGGTTTCAAGATAACAGAGGAGAGGCTGGGGAGGTGCTGTATCCAGGACGATCCTCGCCAAGCCTCTGAGCAAGCACAGGCCAGCCAGTTTAATGGTTTACACCTCTCTGGCCCCGCCCCCCGGGCCCACTCTGGTCCTCTGACCCCACCCCTCAAGACTCTCATTGCTCCTCCAGCTGTGTCTGCCCCAAAACTTACATGAGGCTTTGGGAGGGCAGCTAGACACAAACCACAACAGAAGGACAGTTTGAGAAACTGATATTTAAACTGAGATCTGCAAGATAAATAAGTATTAGCTGGATGAGGAGTGGTGGCAATTGGAGAAAGGAAGTAAACCTGTGGGGGCTCTACCGTGAGCAGGAGCTTGGCAATCTCCGGAAACCTCAAAAGACCAGTGTGGCTGGAGTGCAGGACAGAGGGGGAGGTCAGAGCCATGGACCAAAGGCTCCATCCTGCAGGGTCTTGTGGGAAATGCGCACAGCATCGGGACTTACGCCCATGAGCAGCTATTGAAAACTTCCCTCCTGTCTGCTCATCTGGGCTGTGCCTCCTACCCACATCTTTGGTTCTCTGCTCTTAGGCCACCCAGTGGCAGGGCTGAGCAATCTTCTTGCTGTGGTAGGCTCCTGGAGCCTAGCACCCCCTCCATTCCTGTCCCCTTCCTAGCTACCTATTAGGAGCATCCCCTGGGATAGCACACTGGCATCTTAAATGTGAATGCTGACAACTCACCTTGGTTTCATTTTCAAAATTCTTCCTGTTTGTGTGTTTCCTGGCTTGGCAGCTACACTGGTTTCCCATTTATGCAGCTTGGAAATACTGGGGTCTCCCTGACCTTCCCCTTTATTCCAAGGATACAGCAGGGACCAGATCTGAAGGAATTTGGATTCTAGCAGGGCGACCAAGAAAGTCAACCCAGAACACTTAAGAAGAGTCTGAATCTCAAATCTGCTGTTTGCAGCCTCCTCATCTTTGTTTTTGTTGTTGTTTTTGTGGAACCAGGGTTTGAACTCAGCCCATAAGCTTGCCAGAGAAGTGCTTGTTCCACTGATCCATTTCCCTGGCCCCTGCAGCTTCCTAATCTTTAAAATCATTAACATCTTCCTTATACGGAGAAAGGAGTCAATGGGAAAACACTGTTGGATGCTCCCAGTACATTAAAAAGACCAATTTAGATCCCATCTTTCCTTTTACAGACATAACCAGGGTTCTGGTTCTCAGGAGCTTGCCCTCATCCTTTAAAGGCCCTTCTTTTCTCTCTATTCACATCATGCATTGTATTTAAAAGAAGTTCTTAGCATACATGTGAGCCCTGAAGTCATTTTTTTAAAAATTTCCTATGTAGAATAAGGAATAACCTGGTGGAATTCAATTAGCTTTGCAGTGAGATCTTCTCAGTCATAAAGTGCAATAAATAGTTTACTTCATATAAAAACATTATTATTACGGTTAGAAATTGACTCGTACCATAACTAAAAATGGAAGCAGCCAGAAGGTGACAGGGCGGGAATGCTGCCAGTTCTCACCTCCTTTTTGAGGAGGTGCATTTGAGCAGAGGCCAGCGTGAGAGGTGGGGTTAAGCTAGGCCAGGCAGAAGGAGCTGCATATGTGAAAGACCCATGCTAGGACAGCCAAGAGGTGAATAGCTGGGATGCATCCAATGACAGGCTGATGGCCAAGAGACAAGGCCAGATACTGTGCTCTAAGGAACAGAGACAGAGTTTTGAAGAGGGCATGGACTCCCCTGATACAAAGCTCACAGGGCTCTTCTGGTTGTGGCATAAAGAGCAGAATGTATGAAGAAGGGAGGACAGCAATCCAAGTCGCCCTTACATCTTCACAGGCTCTTGTCCACTCATGGCCCGCTCTTCTCACCCCTGCTGCCTTAGGCCCACCTTGTCCATATCATGCCTGAGTTATGGCTGTGGCTTCATAAATGATCTTCCTACCTCCTTCTGAGTTGATCTAGCTGCACAAATCCAAGCAATCTGAAACAGGAAGGTTGCTCAAGGCTCAGCTGCTCTCTCCCCACAGGAAGCAAGTGCAGCTTCTTTTCTATGTATTTTAGGATTTGCTGGGCTTCCAACCCCATCTCCCACTGCTGCCTTTTGAGAAGCTACCACCCTGGATGACTTACTCCAGTCACTTCCCTCATTGCTGGGACAGAATAGCCAATATCCACAATTTAAGGAGAGGTATATTTTGGCTCAGTTTGTAGAGCTTTCAGTCCATAGCAGACTGGTTCCGAGGCCCGGTGACATGGGAGAGGGGTGTGAAGGAGAGAGCTGCTCACATCATGAAGACAGGAAGCAGAAGGTGGAGGGAGGAGCCAGGAGATAAATCTTTCCAGGTCATGTCCCACCTGGGCCTGGTTCTTCTGACCAGACCCCACCTCCTACTAGCAAGTCAACAGTAGCACCATAATCCACTCACCTTCCACAAGCCTATCTATGAATAAACGAAGCTCTGGGGAATGTCTGATGCAAACCTTAACCCTAGCACTATATATATTTCTTTCCCTGCCATTGCCACCCTTGCGCCCAAGCTCACCTCTTCCAGAAAGACTTTCTCTTGCCATCCTTCATCTCTATGAGACCAGATGTCGAGGGCTGGCCACATAGCTCAGCTGATTAAATGCTTGCAAGCAGGCGCAGGGTCTGGGGTTCGATCCCCAGGCCTGCCATGCAGGCCCTGCCCCTGGGGTGCACTGAGATGGCAATTGAGACAGGGCATGGTGGCCCACGCCTGTAATCCCAGCTCTTGGGAGGCTGTAAAAGGGTGGATCACTCCAAGTCTGATCCGGTAATGAGACCATGAATACCTGTAGACACTTCCCTAAAATAACAAACAAACAAACAAAAAGACCTTGTCTGTTATCTCTCAGTCACCTCAGGCAAAGGGGATTCTTCCTGTCCTTCAGCTCTTATACTTTCCCAATGACACTCCCATCTTCTACCCAAGTGATGGCCTTTTATCGTACATATCTTGCCTCCCCCACTACATGGCAACTTGCTAGAGGTCAGGGCCCGAGCTCTAGTCCCATGATCCTAGTGAGCACCTGGTGGACAGTTGTTGAGTGAATGAATTCCTGGCTCCACAGGATTTGAACAGCATATTTAGAAAGGCACAACCAAGTCCCAAAGCCACGCAAGTAAACAATGTTAAATAGACTGTAATGCAGGGGTGAATCTAGGGTCTGTAGGGATCCAGGGGGGAGGTCAGTAGCAGGTGGATTAACTGACCCAAGGAAAGCTAATAACTGTAAATGCTTCTGGGGTGTGTACCGTGTTCCAGGATCAGGGCTGTACACCTTTCACACACTTTATCGCTCTTTATGCCGCAAGCACTTGATACACTACTCATTTACAGATGTCAAAATTAAGGAAGCAAGGTGGAGTGATTTTCTAGGAGTCATAGTGCCATGAGGACTACACAGTCAGGTGTGGTGGTGCATGCCTATAATATCAGCACTTGGGAGGCTGAGACAGGAAGATTTCCATGAGTTCGAGGCCAGCCTCCAGTATATAGCAAGTTCAAGGCCAGCCTGAACTACACAGCAAGACTTTGTCTCAAAAAAGAGAAAGAAAGAAGAGCCTACACAGCTGGGACTCATACCCTTGTAGTGTGTACATGGTTGGCTGGCCTATGCCTGTCACTCCATTGTTCTGCCATTAAGACCAAAGCAAAGGCTCTACACTGCCATGGAAACGGGGCATGGTTTCTTTCCGATCTCATTCACAACTGGAGATGAAGTAGCAAACAAGAGCTGAGCTTGAGGAGGTGACCCAGATGTAAGAATAAAGCTGGTGCTCCAGAGGCTGCTGGTGTGGGCAATACGGCAGACCTGCTCCCGGACAGAAGTGGAATGCACTGAGCTGAGCGGGGCCCGAGTGTCAAGGACTACTTGCTTCGGGACGTGGAGGCTACATGGAAGGCATTGAATGCCAAGGAGAATTGTGATGTTCAGAACACAAGAAGAGACAAGGATTTATGAACAGGCTCAGGGCACAGTCTCCTATCAAAGAGCACTTTTTTGGAAAGATTTTGCACTAGCAGATAAGGGGAAGTACAATTCCCTAAGAAACCTCCTGCTCCCTAAGAGCTAAGTCTTTGGGAGAAACAATCAGCAAAGAGGCAGACACAGCACAGTAGAAACAGCTGGGAAATTAGAGTTTTCAAGAAGGGACTTCTTTTTTCTTTCTTTTTTTTTTTTTTTTTTTTGGTATCAGGAATGGAACTCAGGAGCTTGTGCTTGCCAGGCAGGAACTTATGCCTCTGAGCTATCTCAGAGGGAACTTCATAAAGACTGGGACTTTTGAACCAGGCCTTAAAGAGAGAAGACTGAAAGAATAGAAGGTGAGACCCACCTTGGGGTCTGTGGAAAGGAGGTATTCAGAGAGGACCATCCTGGGAATCACCCGGAGGCTGGGCTGAGGTGCAGTCTCAGCTCCCAAGATTTTGGGGGATAGATGTGCTTGAGGGTGCGAGGCCATCTCACAGGCAGCCTTCCATGTGGAAAAGATGCAGGGGTCTTGGTGACCAGCATTCCAGGAGGAATGTGGAGATGAGCCGCTATGTGTGAAAGGAGCTTAAGCAACTGCAGCCTCGCACAGCCAGCCTCCAGACGCATGTTCTGGGCCCCGTAGTTCACCACGGATGGGAAGTGATTTTAACCCCAAGAGATGAGGGCAATGTCTACAGGCAATCAGTTATAACCGGGAGAGGCTGCTGGTGGCTTCTAAGGGGTAGAATCCAGGATTTTGTTGAACACCTTAGTATGCAAAGGGTCACCCCTCCTGCTCCCCACCAGGAAATTATCTAGGTCAAATAGCTTTGGCTAAACTGCAGTTCTATCATCAGAACTATTTGACTATTTTGGCTTGAGCTCAATCCCTAGTACCGGGAGGTGGATGGGGGAGAACACAGGAAAGGAAAAAAATATAGGAAAGAAAAAAATTGAGTGTGACAGTTAAATGATGTCCACAGTGGCTTGAGAGACTCTGTGCTAGTGGAGGAGGCCACCAAGCAGTTAGAGGGATTGGTTTGTCACGTGGTCACTGGGGGTGACTGAAGAAACTGGGAGATTCAGGAACCTGAGAAATGTGTGAGGAAAACAGGGAGGACCCACCTGCTCAGAGTGACTGCCTGCTTCCACCGTTATTCCCCGGTCCCACTGCACCCCACAGTGCAGCCAGGCCTGGGGGCTGGGTGCTGAGGGAGTCAGGATGACAGCATTTCCTGTGTCGCAGCTACTATTCTGTGAGCTGTGCGTCGTTGATTGTCACACTCAATTTTTTTCTTTCCTATATTTTCTCCCTTTCCTGTGCTCTCCACACCCCCTCCAGTGCTGGGGACTGAGCTCAAGGTCTTCTGCACATTGAGTTATATTCCCATCCTTTGTTATTGTTGTTTTGAGACAGGATCTCACTAAATTACTCGGGGCTAGAACTGAATGGATGATCCTCCTGCCTCAGCTTCCCAGAATACTTCGATTAGAGGCACAGGGCACCACACCGGACTCATACCCATTCTTCAAGTGGAAAAACAGAGACACATGAGAGTAGGTAAGTAGCTTCCCCAAGATCTGAAAATTCAGTGAGTGGCAAAGCCAAATCTGAGCCCCAGGAACTCTGGCTAACCACGGAGTGATGTGGCTGTGCTGCAGGGGAAAGAGGGGCACTGTAGAGACCGACTCAGTCCTGCTTTGCCACTTACTAGCTGTGCTGGCGAGGGCACGGCATTTAACCTCTTGCAGCCACAGTGTCTTCATCTTGCCTGGCAGGGGACAAGAGTGTACACACATTTTCTTGGTTTTTCTGTGTGTGGCTCAGAGAGATTGAATGACTTGCCCAGGGTCACACAGTGAGAAAACAGAACATCAGGGTTGAAATTCATATCTGCCCGATTATAGAACTGCTGTTTAGCAGAAGCTGTTTTGAGCAAAGCTGTTACACTCACAAGTACGTGATGAGGACGGCATGACACAGCCTGTAAGAATGACCTGGGATATAGTCAGCAACGGATGATCACTATTTGGTGTTACATTAGTAATCATAGCAGTGCTCGTCAAGCCCAGGTTGCTCAGGTATGCAGAAAGTGATGCAAAACTCTCCCCAAAAGGAACAAGCTCTGCAGAAAATGACCAATGAAGGATGGTATGAGGCCGGGATGTGGGTCCCAGTCCCTCAGCCAGCTGTTCGCAATCATGCGCGTCTGTCCCTCGGGGTGAGTGCTGTCATGTTTGATTCACTTGTCCTGCCGTCTGCACAGCCTACTAGTCATAGACTTGCAGGGGAGGAGCAGGGATACTGTGAGGCTAATTTCATGTCAATGTTCCACAGCCCATACATTTTATAGACTACTTAGTCAGAAGTTTAAAAAATGAATGCAGAGCCGTGTGCAAAACCAGGAGAGTCATTGTGTGCTCCCACAGTGCCCTGCGAAGACAGCCACAGCTGACCTGATGGCTTGCTCCACCCAGGAAGGATTTCATCCTAAGACGATCGCCTGAGTTCATGGTAGGGAATGACATGTGAGTGTTTCCTACATTTTGGCATTTGCCTAGCTGTCAGGAAGGCTGGTAGGCTGGCAGCACCCAAGATCTGCCTGTAAGAGTCTTAAATATAGCATCCTGGACAGAGGACATCAGACAGGAAAAAAACAAGAGAACTGCATGGGTTGTGGGTGATGAAGGTGGGTACCAAGGACAGCGGGAGCCCCAGGCAGGCCTCCACTGACTACCTCACTGGTGGAACTTCCATAGAGAGGGGCTGATTAACTGGATCATGGGGGATAAATAGGAGTTTGTGAGGTAGAGAGACAGCAAAAGTATACAGGTGAAAGAGAACAGCAGCCTACAGGACACTCCTGGAATGCTTTGTGGTTGGTTGTTGCAGAAACTTTGGGAGAGGGAAGTTTTGAATGAAGGGGATGAGGCTGCATTGGAGTCAACTCATGCAGGGTCTTCAGCTCACCAAGCTTTGGGACTGTACGAGGGTTGGCTTTGGTGCAGTGGTGAGGTTTGGCTGGTACAATCTGAGGACGAATGGCCTGGGACCCGGGAGTGAGTCAAATCTGGCCTAGAATCCGAGTTACAGTGCTCTGTAGTTGTGAAGTACTTTGCCTCTCTGAGTCTCGGCATTCAGGTCTATGACAGGACGGCAGTGTCCACCTCACCGAGGTGACCTCAGTGGATGGGAGAACGAAAGGGTAAGCTCCTAACATGGTCACAGCACAGCCTGCCCCTGGAGAATGCCAGTGTTCCCTTCCCTGCCTAGGCAAGGTGCGGGAGGCCTTAGCCAGGCAGAGCTTTAATTGGATGTTTGATTGCATATTTGTAAAAAAAACTAGAAGAGTTCAAATGTTCCCAATATAAATAAATGATATTTAAGAAGACAGAAACGGTAATTACCCAGCCCTGACCTCCTTTCATTGTATTCATGCTCTCTCTTCTGGGTGGTTTTGGTTGATCAGAATCCAAAGAAGCAGCGGTACTGCCTCTTCCCAAGGCTTGTGCAGAGAGAGGCTTCCCATCAGCAGGTACGTGGCTTCTTCCTTGGCTTCTGTGGAAGATGACAGGACAGAGAATGTGGCCTGGGGTAGAACGTGGCCTGGGGTAGAGTCCTGCTGGAAAATTACTGAACTATTTCACACTTCATGAATCGCCATTTTCTAAAATTTCTGAACAGTATTTTGAGTGAGGGATGAGAGATCCTGAACTTATGTACATCTGAGAAAAAGTTCAGAAACGGAAGAGGAAGTGCCTGTAGAGGGAAGTGCCTTGCCTTCTTGCTTCTAGGTTCTGCTACCGTTTTTATTTTATTTTATTTTATTTTTTGTCTTTTTGAGACAGGGTCTCACTATGCAGTTCAGGCTGGCCTCGAGCTCACTTTGTAGCTCAGGCTGGTCTCGAACTCACAACAATCCTCCTGCCTCAGCCTCCCGAGTGCTGGGATTACAGGCATGCGCCACCACGCCCAGCCCTAGGTTCTGCTACCGTGGTGAGTGTCATTTTCACAATTCACAGAGACATTGACTGATTGACTAATTGATTGATTGCAGTACTGGGAATTGAACTCAAGACCTTGGTACTGTGCTACATCAGCATCTTTTTAATTTATTAGTTTTTAAACTACTAAGTTGCCAAGTTGCCCAGGCTGAGTCTGAACTTTGCCATCCTTCTGCCTCAGCCTCCCAGAGTGCTGGGGTCACAGGTGCACACTACCACACCAGGCTGAGAGATATTTAATATCCTCATGTCACAGTTTGTGTCTAGGTGTCCCCCCCAAAGCCTCATGCCTTCATGGGGTGCTTCTGGAGCTTGTGATTGACTCTAGTGGGTGTGGATGCTGCAGCAGTCCTGGGGCGGGTAATTCCCATTACAGTGTAAGGAGGGGGGAGAGGCCAGCTCACTTCCTGAGCTGCTGCCCCTCTGTTCACTCTCTGCTCTTTGCCGCCACCATGAACGTTGTGTGTCGCTCTGCCTTGGAGCCAGCCTTTCTCTGCCTTGAAAGCTTCAGTAGCTGTGACCTAAATCAACCTTTCCTTCCTTCATTTTGAGTGTCGAGTATTTGTCCCAACAACAAGAGAAGAGTAACTGAGACATCTCGTTTCACAAATAGAAAAACCATAGGAACATGCTCAGACCAGAAAGTGGATTCCACTAGTTGACTGATCAGAGCATCTAGCCTTAAGTCAAGGGAACTTAGAGAACTAACTAGGAAAAAAAATAAAACTTTGTCAATGGGGTTAAACACTACCATCACCAATAGAGTGGAATTTTTGATGTCAAAATTTCCATGTGTCATGAAGATATCTGAAATCCTTACTTTTCCTTTCTGAATCCAGACCACTTGGCGCATCCTAAATCTCAGTGTCCTTGGGGGAATTCCACATCCCTCCCAGGAATCAAGGCTGTGCCATGCTGACCCTTCCTGAGCTCTATCTTCTCTAATCTTAATTATTCTGCAAGATAGACCTGGGAAAGGACCCTAGGGCACAGTTCTTTTCTTTTTCATCCTAGTTTCCCCAGATCTAGGCCTGGTGTCACTTCTCCTGCGCACCCTTCCCTGCTCGCCCACGGAGTCGCCTCCATTCCAGAGCCTCACTCTAACGCTTTCACTGGCTGGTGTGTTATTCCTCCTTGCCACCTATACACAAGGTCAAGGACACTGCCTTACACATCCATTTCTCCACTGCCATGCTGGCTGATATCCTAATTGTGATTTTTTTTTAGTTCAATTAAATAATGCAGTTGAAAGGAGGTGCTGAGGCTTGCTAAAATAATTGATAGAAGAATAAGTAATTCTGGCTTCTTGACAACCAACTTGCCTTTATTGTGAGTGGCTGTTTATGGAAGGGATGGGGGACTGGGCCCCAGGGACCATCCAGACTTTATTGCTTACAAGAGGGGGCTTTGGAGCCATCAGCCTGCATTTTTCTTAACTTTTCCATGCCTTGGGTTTCCATCTGCAAACCAGGGAAGTGATGATGACCCTTCATTGAAAGGCTTTATCTTGAGCTCTAGTGGGAGGATTTGAGCAGTGTCCTGTGCAGAGAGCAGGGAATGGATGTCAGCTTGACCTAACCTGAACCTCAAGAGACTCTTTATGGAGCAAGTCTGATCTTCCTAATAAAATCTGCACACGCACCTTTGGGAGGGCTCTAGCACTGGTGGGAAGACTTTTTCATAAGATGTGAAGGATGAGATTTTGATGCCAGAGATATGACTGAGGAAGAACAAATGGGTAGCTGGAATGTTCTCTGAAGGGCGGCATTTCTTATTGGAGTTTCAAGGATAGTAGCTAGAGCCACATTTGGGGGGATGCCACAGAACAGAATGGGTAAGGGAAAGACAGGAGAGGGAAATAGGACTTCTAGCACTAGGGACAGGGCTTTGGCAAGGAGAGTGACAAGCGCTTATTCTACTGAGCTATCTCCCCAGCCCGAGAGTGACATTTTTAAAAATGTATTTGGTGTAGTGTCTCACTACACAGATCGAGCTCATAGTGATCCTCCTGTGTTCAGCCTCCCAAGTGCTGGGATTATAGGCATGCACAGCCATGCCCAGCCTCAATTGTTGTCTCAGTGTGCCCCAGGGGCAGGGCCAGCATGGCATGCCAGAGATCAAATCCAGGTCCCTGAGTCTGCCTAAGCAGGCTCTTTAATGCACTTTAATGTCTGGCCAGCCCCAAGGAGTGAGTTTTTAAAGCAGAGATTCTGAGAAACCTCTCTGTAGAGCACAGCCTTCTCCTTGTCCTCCCTAGAGCCTCTTCAGAGTCCTTTGCTCTCCTTGCTGCTGGAGTTGCTTGTCTTCATGGGGAATGTTGGGTCTGGACTCAGGAAAGCTGTGAGAGTAAGGATGTGCCAGCCAGCTCCAGGGTTACTGCACCCCTAGAGAAGAGCAAAGAGGCACCGAGAGGTGGAAGAGGCAGATGGAGCCGAGGCAGAGGATCCCAGGTGTGAGCCCTGGCTGGGAAACTGGGCAACACAGTGAGACCCCACCTCAAACAGTGCAAAAAGGACTGGGGATGTAGCTCAGTGCACAGACCTTGAGTTCAGTCCCCAGTACAAAAAAAGAAAGGAAGACAAACACATCCATGGGAGAAGCTGGAGAGGATTGATTGATGTATTGCAATTGCTAAATGGAGGGTTAAACAAGCAACAGGACAACAGGACAGACTTGCGCCCGATTGCATCTGTCTGTCAGGGGTGCCAGCACTTAGAGATAAGCTGCCTAACGCAAAGCACTCCAAATTCCTGGAAAGCCACGGTCATCTCTCACATTATAACCAATTATGCCGCCTCCAGCTGGGACAAGCGAGAAACGTGGCCCCTGCCTGCGGAGTTGGCATGAATGGCAATTTGTGCTTGCAATACCAAGAAGAACCAAAGTGCATGGCAGAGGAGAACCTACGGAAGCCTCAATTATCTTATGCTGCACGGAACGGATCAAGTGCTCGAGGCCCTGGCTCAGACTGGAATCCAGGGCTTTTCCTCTTGCTTGTTCAAGACACATTTCAGTTCATCCGTTTTAGGCTTGCACTGCCTGCCAGGCACTGCTGCCTGTGCTGGACTTGCACTGTTTTCTTGTGTCCTCCCTGAAAGCCAATATGTCTAGTAAAGATGTTATCTTCAGCCACAGATGAGGCTGAATGAAGCTAATTGGCTGATACAAGGTCACACACACAGGTTGTAAATTGTGGAACTGGGACTTGAACCCAGCCAGGTGCTTTGGACACACAGTCTGAGACCTTAATGACTGTCTTATCAGGTTTGGAAAGAACAGAAGATTATCCAGGCTGACCAATTCCATGCCCAGAGGGAGCAGCTTGCAGCTAGAAAGCACACCAGACTAAGAGCTTGCTCTTTCTAGGTCTGAGCCTGTTGCAGGATCCTGGCAGGAGCTGCTGACCTGCTTGGGTCATGCTTCTTTCTGCAAGAGAAGAAAAGAATGAGCTGCGCTGTCTACCTTACAGCTTTGCTTTGAAGGACAGCTACACACGAAAGTCCAGCATAAGGAGCAGAGTGGTACAAAAGCCACCCCCTTTTTCTCCCTACAAAGAATACAGCCACATTCTAGCCCTCTTTTGTGGGCTGCCTAATTTCTTGATACAACTAGCCGAATGTGATTAACAAGGAAAAGTTTAATATAGAAGTACTCCCTTTCCTGACTCACTGAAAAAATGAGGTAATCTTGAATATTGTACTAAAATAAAGGATTTACAAGTTGAGTTCGATATTTGGCTGCTTTGCGCTAAGCATTTCACAGGCATTGTATTTTCAGGAGAACAAAACAAGGTTCCCAGATGGTTCAAGGATTTGCTCCCAGTTGCAAAGAGAGAGGCCTGGAACCCAGCGCTGCCTCGTTGGATCTACAGGAACCAAGGGTCTAGGCCAGATACATTCCACACAGCACCTGTGGTTCCAGAGGCAGCTGCCACAGCGTCCGGGGACTGCTCCTAACATCTCCATGTACCCCGAGGGGAAGAGCATTTATTCTACCCTCTGCCATGTCAAAGTCTAAAAGCGTAGCAACATCTAGCCTTAGATGAACAAATTCACCAGCCCCAAATCACAAACAAAGAAACAGAAACAAAATATAATGCCCCCACTCCCTGAGGTACAAGAAGTTTTGAGGTAAAGGAAGTTTTTAAAAACACTTAAAAGTAGGGACTGTGATCTATGTAGTGAGACCCTGTACACTCTGTGCTAAATAAATATAAAAAAAAGTAAAAATAAATAGTAAATTGATTTAGGACCAGCCAAATAGCGCAGTGGACTAAGCAGATGCAGCGGCCAGGGTTTGATCCCTGGACTGCCATAGAAGCCCTGCCCCCAGGGTGCACTGAGCCATCCATTAAGACTGCACGTGGTCGCACGCTTCTGTAATGCCAGCTCTTAGGAGGCTGAACCAGGTGGATCACTAGGAGCCCCATCTGTGTACTGAGACCTTATAGACCCTGTACTAAATTAAAAAAAAAAAAAAAAAAAGATGGACTGTATTGAATGTGACCCTTGTTTATAATATAAAAAATAACATAGCATTAAAAAGTAGTCATCAGATTTTAAAAAATTGTGCTCAGTGATACTGATATATGAAGAAGTCATTCAAAGTTTAAGAGGGAAAATAGGACTTTGATAAATCAATGATCAAAGAACACGAGGAACACATTTACATAACATGAATATTAAACACATACCCTAGGAAAGATTTATCCCAAGTACTAAAGAATTGCAGTGTAAAATAATCTCTCTTTTATAATTTAAAAGCTCTATAGTTCTTTTTTTTAAGATTTAAAAAATATTTATTTGGTATGGAGTCTCACCACACAGCTCAGATGCAGAGTGATCCTCCTGTCTCAGCCTCCCCAGCACTGGGATTACAGGAGTGTGCCACCACACCTGGTTTCAGTGGCCAGTGAGGCAAGTGCCCACTGTACAGGGGGTTGAATCCAGGTGCTTGCACTTGTCAAAAAAAAAAAAAAAAAGAATTTTTTTGACTCCTGGTACCAGGAGTCAAACTCACAACCTTGCACTTGCCGAGCAGGTGCTTCTGCCACTGAGCTCTCTCCCCAGCCCTGAGCTCTCTCCCCAGCCCTGAGCTCTCTCTCCAACCCTGTAGTTCTTAATATTCACAGCATGCTTGGCATACATATATTTATCTGCTCACTAAAGCTGCCAGAGGCAATGGTGTTCCATTTAGTAGGTATAGAAACTGAGGCCCATATAGGTTTAGAAACTTGCTCAATTTACAGTTTAGTTAGGGTACAGCTGAGGTGTAAGTCCTGACAGTCTGACTCTTGAATATCTATTACACTTAGGAAATTAGCAAAAATAAAAATATTTAAAGTAGAATATTCATTCCTAGGAAAGTTCTCAAGAAACTTGGTGCTTGTGTCATTATAAACTGGTGCAGTGTTTTTGAAAAGCAACATAGCAAGAGCCACAGAAATATACCTCGCGTACTAGAAAGCTTACTCGCTGGATTAAAGATACAGAAAAGGGTGCAGAGGCGAAGCCAATGCACAGGTGGCTGAGGAGGCCAGCAATATCCGGTGTAAAAATGAGCCCAAAACACATATGTAATTTTCAACTTCACAGGAGCAATATCAAAAAAACACAAAAGGAAATGTGAAATCAATTTAAATAACTTCTTTCATCTGGTATCTTCAAATAGTATTTCTACATGAAGAATAAATTTTCTTACAGCAAATCTTAAGAGGTATGGCAGGTGCTTCATTATGTCTGCATGCATTATGTCTGGATCCACACGGGTGTCCCCTGGCCACCTGTTACTACTGGTTACCACACTGCATGGGACAGGTCTTCAGTGACAAGGATGGGACATGGATCTTAGTACCCAGTGGTATGAAGAGTTGTTTAGGAAACTGAGGTATCAGTCCCTGGACTCATACAACTCATACACAGCCATTTCTAAGTAGAAATAACAAAGGCCTGAAGGAAACACATAGAATGTTCCCATTACACTAAATCTAAAAGTCTGGATATGCATAATATTCATCATATATTTAAAATGCATCCGTGGGAAAATCACAACTTAAAGATAACATGGAAACATTAAAATAGTTGTGCTAACATGACAACAGGGATCATTGCATTGTCATATTTTCAACAGACATTCAACATTTGTTCTTTTTTTTTTTTTGATCAGCTGAGCTGCTTCTTGGGGTAGGGTCAGGATGGTTGGCTAAAGGGCCGGCGGCCATCAGTCCCCATCCAGCTCTGGGCTGGGTTCATCCCCTGGTTCCTCTTCATCAAAGTACCGCTCCTCGTCATCCTGTGCCACAATATCCAGGTTGTCGAAGTCGGGGTTGTCGTCCACTTGCTGTAGTCAAAGTCCCCATCCTTGCCGTGTAGGAATCGCTGGTACACTCATTCGGCTGGTGAATTCCTCCTGAAGGACCAGCGCCTCCTCTGAGCCAGGCACCCAGGCCCCTGAGACTTTGCCTGACCTCGGGCCTTCCTCACCACTGTCATCTTCCTCTTCTTCCTCCTCCAGGCAGGCCTCTTCCTCCTCCTGCTGTTGGAGGAGCTGCTGTTGCAGCTCCCGCGCTTGGTAGGACTGGAGCAGCAGGTCAGAGAGCGGGCAGGTAGGTTTGCTGGGGGAGCCAGGTCTAGGTGGCTGAGGTTCCAGCGTGCGGGTGCTGAGCTCCTCCTTGGCGAGGTACTGCCCAATATGCTGTATGCTCATACAGCAGGGGGTCCCGGAACCCCACCTGTTCATCGCTGAAGCATTCACCCCCTTGGATGAGCTCACGCAGCGCGGCGAGCACCGGTTCCACAGGCCCTGCCAAGCCACCTCAGCACAGTAGAAGTCTGCACAACGCGTCGCCACGCAGGTGGCCAGAGCCGGCCAGGTGCTCCTCACGGAGGCCTGCGCGGAAGCGCCCCAGGAGCACCAGGGCTTCTCGTGGTCCAGCGGGCTCAGGATGGCACCTTCTCTGCTGTCAGGCTGTGGTCCTGCACACAGGCAGGCACCAAGTGCCGCGTCCTCAGGGTTGTCGCCATCCGAGGCCCCTGGTGTGCTCCCCGCTGCTTTCACCTTTTCCTGGGGTCTAGATGGAGCTTGTATCTGGCTCAGCTCCCCCCAGTGCCCAATTCTGGGTTCCTTCGCCGCCGCCTCCATCCTAAGTCTCTACGACTTGTCAACTGCCGTAGTGAGACCCTCACACCAACCTCCCAGCATTTGTTCTTATTAGGAAACTTTTTTTTAAACATAAAAGGATAAGAAAGAGTTTTTTTTTTTTTTTTTTTTTAAATGAATTTGGTTGTTGCAGGGTCTCACTACACAGCTTGGACTCATGGTGATCCTCCTGCTTTCAGCCTCCCCAGCGCTGGGGTTACAGGTGTGCTCCGCCAGCCCAGGCTCTGGCCAGCTCAGTCCACCCTTGGGGCGGGGCTGGTGTGGCATGTGCTGCTGGGAATCCAACCGTGGTCTCTGGGTGCAGGCACTTTAGTCTGCTGAGCTATCCCATTTTATTTTATTTTGCAGTCCTGGGGATTGAACTCAGGACCTTGAGCTTGCCAAGCAAGTGCTTATTCTACTGAGCTATCTCCCCAGCCCTGGAAATACACTTTTAAATAAAGTATTTATGTTCAATATATCCCAATAAAGCAACCTACTTAATATATGGGGCTTCCCTATATGCTGGAATGATAATAAATCATTAGGAATCTTTGATTACTGGTGTTTCTTGTTTGTTTATGTTAATATTCTTACATGTATTGAGTTATATAAAAATTATTTACAAATTTTTGAATAACATATTAAACCAATGTAATGATAAGAATGTCCTTTATTCTTTGTAACATATTTAATATATGTAATAGGTAAATATATATAATGTATCTTTTCTTTGCCTTGTGAGCTATGTTGAAAATAGACCCCAAGATATTCAATTATTCTGTGGATTTCTAAAGATAACAACTAATGAACAAAATCTTAGCCATTTTAGAAAAATACAGAATTTTCATTTTCATTTTCAAAAACACAGCTAGCTGAGAACTAGAGAAGCAGATGGTTTGGAGAGAGGATGACAGAGTCCCTGGTGGCTGAGGTCCTGAACTTGTCAGCATCTTAAGGAGAGAGGGCCTGAGCCGGGCATGGTGGCGCATGCCTGTAATCCCAGCACTCGGGAGGCTGAGGCAGGAGGATTGTTGTGAGTTCAAGACCAGCCTGAGCTCAAAGTGAGCTTAAGGCCAGCCTGAACTGCATAGTGAGACCCTGTCTCAAAAAGACAAAAAAAAAAAAAAAAAAAAAAAAAAAAAAAAAAAAAAAAAAAAAAAAAAAAAAA
>PVKA01023378.1:0-35723 GCA_004027165.1 Ctenomys sociabilis
CAGAATGGGATTTTCAGGAGTTGTGGCAAAAGACATGAGAGACATAGGACCCAGGGGATGTGCGATGGCACCTTCCAAGGACTCGCTTCTGCTGCTGGCTGGCCTTCCGAGACAGGATCCTGCATCTGGATCCTTCCATCCTGGCTTCTGCTCAGAGGGTTGATCATCCTGTCCCCGCCTACTTCTCAATCTCTGTGAATAGCAGCTTCTTGCTCCTTGTACTTGTCTGCCTTGCTAACTCCTGCAGTAGCACAGCTTCAAGGACATCTAGAAATCTTTTCAGTTTTGAGGCTTAATAATTTTTGGGGGGGGCCAAGGAGATGGCTCAGTGGAATAAGCGCTTCCTTGGCAAGTGCAAGGGCCTGAGTTCAATCCCCGGTTCCGCAAAAAAAAAAAAAAAAAAAAAAAAAAAATTCTGAATCTGTTTTTCACATAATTAAGTAGGTCTTATTCTTCCCCCAATTTGCATTGTGGATTATGCAAATTATGACAGTCTAACTCGTAAAAGAAAGGAGACCAACACCATTAACAGAATCAAGAAATCATTGTGATGATTCTACTTTGATTTTATATGTTCTAGTTCAAAAGTACATTTAGGACTAGCAAGATAGCTCAGTGGACTAAGTGCCTGCTTAGGCAAGCATAGAGACTGGGGTTTGATCCCTGATACCACAGGCCATGCCACTCCACCCCTGAGTACCCTGAGCAGTCTACCCAGACAAATATTTAAAGTGCATTTATTTATTTTTGCATAATGGTTGTTGGAGACGTCTTGTGATCTTTATCTTCCTCTGAAAATTGTTCTAATCATCATACTGTTGATTCTTAAGTACCAGATATGATAAAAAAAAAAAAAAGTACAACGTTTAATGTTTTTTAAAAACTTATTGCAGAGCACTGGCAAGATAGCTCAGTGAATAAGCACCTGCTGTAGCAAATGGAAAAACGAGGGTTTGATCCCCAGTCCCGCATGCCACGCCAGCCTCACCCGTGGGGAGCACTGAGCTGGCGAACAGGTCTAGGCATAGGGGTACACACCTGTAATCCCAGCACTGGGAGGCTGAAAACAGGAGGCTCACTAGGAATTCAACGTGCATAGATCCTGTCCCAAGTACATAAAATGAAAAAAGCAAATTGCAATCAAGGACACATGGCCACTAATCCCCCTCAAGATATTCACCCTCCCTTTAAGCCCTCTTACCATTCTTATCTCTTTTTGGAGCTGTTCTGGACGTTCTCTTGATTTGTGTCACTAGTTACTCTGGCTTGGCTTCCTCAGTGTCCTGAATTGACTTGCATATTTTACATCTCACGGTCATTTAGACCATGAAAAGCTAGAAGTCATGCAATGCCAGATCTTTCCACCACTTGACTGTATTTTTTATACATTGTAAATATACTCCCAAAAGAGGACTTTCTGAGCTGCTTTAGAAAGAAGTAAGAACAATGGGGTAAGTGTATTCTTAGTAGGAGAGAGTATTTTGAGGCTTAATGGTAGTGTATTCTTTACTGTAATAAATTTTTTTCAAGTAAACATTCACTGTATTTTTTTTATTAGTCATTTATCTTTTTTTAAAAATATATTTGGTACAGGGTCTCTACACAGCTCAGATTCACAGCGATCTTCCTGTTTTCAGCCTCCCCAGTGCTGGGATTACAGGTGTGCGCTACCACACTCAGTCTCAGTGGCCCACTTAGTGCGCACCTGGGGGCAAAACCAGCACAGTATGTGGTTCTGGGGATCAAACCCCGGTCACTGCACTTGCCTAAGCAGGCACTTAGTCCACTGCGCTATCTCACCCACCCAGTCAGTCCTTTTAAATGCCCATGTTTTTCAGAAAACATTAAATGTGCATTCTGTCTGCAAACATGGAAATGTACAATTAAAGATTTAAAAGATTTCCCAGGCAACATCTATCCCAAAGAGTATTAGGAAGACTGAATGAGATTGTGAGCATGAAACATATTAGGAGCTAGGCAAGTCTTTTATTTGTGGATTTCAAACCAAGGCACAGCAAGATTAAATAAATTCAAGTTCTTTTTCCTATTAAATTGGTCTTGGATCCCAGCACTAGGGAGGCAGAAATCAGGAGGATCACTATGAGTCCAAGTGGCATAGTGAGACCCTGCACACACACACATAAAAAAAAATAAATAAATAAAAAATTAAATAAAAAAAATAGCCTTCGGAGTTTGGAAAAGAAAACAAAACAACTGAGAGACAATCAAGAGACACAACACTTGAGACCTGCAGCAAAAAGCTTGCCAGTTGTCAGAGTTTCACTACTTGCAATAGGCTGTTTGCTAGCCTGGCAGAAAGAGCCCTGGGTGAAAGCCAGGAAGACCTTTGTAGGAAGCTTAGCTGGATTCTGCTAGAACCCACTGATCCAAGAAACTATTAGGCAGAAACGTGCTTGCCCTTGATTTTCTGCCTGAATGAAGACCATGAAAATGTTGTCCCCCGATCCATGAAAAATGACTTACAAGGGCTGGCCAGAGAGCCAGATTAAAGAGCCTGCTTAGGCAGATAAAGGACCAGGGTTCGATCCCCGTGTGTCATGCCAGCCTCGCCCCTAGGGCACACTGAGATGGGGATGGAGACTGGGCATGGTGGTGGGCACCTGTAATCCCAGCACTTGGGAGACTGAAAACAGGAGGATCACTGTGAATCTGATCTGTGTAATGAGAAAAGTAACACACAAGGGCACTGACTGGGTGAAGCAAGGATTCAGGAAAGCCAACCCCTTCCTGAGCAGGACTGTTAGGTACTTTTAAGACTGTTGCATTCAGCCAAATGTTTCTAATGACCTGTGACAGGAAACCAAACCCAAACTGACTTAAGTGAAAAGGGCTTGCTAGCTCACATGCAGGCCTAGCTTTGGCCTCTGCTGGATCCATGGCTCCAGGAATGTACCCCAACTAGCCCACTATTGCCCCATGTCTCTAGGGTCCACGTTTCTCCTCTGTGCTGCAGCTTTCAGGCAATCTCTCCCTTCCTGAGGGCAAAACGCAGGATGGCAGCCAGCTGCTCCAGGCTGAGAACGCATCCCTCAGCAAACCCTGGGGAAAAGGCAATCTCTTTCCGACTCATAAAACTGAAGTGCTGAATTTTCTATGACCAGCTGAGCTTGACTCAAATCCACAGCTAAGCTAATCACTTCTGACAGGGAGACACAATATTTTGATTACCCGTGGCCTGTTCATGTGTCCCTGCTTGATGAGCTTGAAAACCCTTTCTTGGCTGAGTAATTTTTATTTTCTTATCATTTATTTTTATCCTGTGTAGATTCCCAGCATACTTAATTCAGAAATCAATTTTTGCTACCATTTCATATCAAGATTTCAGATGTGTAGGCACAATGCCGTGACCCAGAAATTCTAGGAGCAAGGCAATAAATGTCTCTCAAAAATTGAGCAGAAGTGCTGTCCAAGGGCACCCGAGGAAGCCCTCTGCCTTGGATTCAGCACAATCGCATAACATCCTCATTCACACAGAAAGGAAATTCCTTTGTTCCTAGTGTGAAGGGGGGCCCTGTTTTCTGTGTACTCCCTAGATGTATCCACCTGAAACACAGTTATTGCTTCTCCCTTTCTAAATTAAGTACAAATCTAAAAGATCTTTCCCAGAGTTCTACTATGTGGCAAGTTTTACGCCAGATACTAGACATACTAGACATATGCATGGGATTCTTTTTTAATAAATTTAAATGCCATTTAGGCTCACATACATAATGAGGGGACAGATTATAATGCAACGTGATCAGTGCAGTCATATGTACTCCTCAGAGTCCTCCAGGAGCCACCAGCCTGGTGGATCAGGGATGGGCTCCTCCAGGGGAACTTGTCATGTTCCTGGCCCCCAGGTGGGAGTGGAAGAGTTGGAAGAGGGCTCCTCCCAGGCCCGTGCATGCAAGGACGAGGGGAATGACAAGTGGTGTGCTCAAAGGAACAATGTGCTGTGCAAAGAAGAAGCAAGAGATGAGTCTGGAGGAGAAGGCAGGGCAGATAATGGCAGGTGGTAAAGGCTGGGTTAGGGGCCTCTGCCTTTACCCAAAGTTGTTCAGTGACACAGTCACATGTTTGTCTTAGGTAGATTGACCTGGCAGTTGGTTGAAAGATGAATTGCTGATGGTCAGGGTAGATCAGAGAAACCCAGTCAGCAGGCTGTTGTCACTTTAAGCAGGAGGGGCTTGGGGACCAGGTAGCATAATGAGGGATGACAGAAGACATGTGGGGTGGCAGAGGGCTGGGGCTGGCCCAGCAGAGTGTGGCCTTGGCTTCTGGGATGGAAGAAGTAGCTCTGATTGGATGTAGGATGGGAGATGGGAAGGAGGGCCGTGTGGCTGGAGAGGTCGGAAGCGCTATTTTACATCATCCCATCTTAACTGAGAGTCTGAAAAGGGCTGGCTTCTCGGCCTGATCCTAGTCCATTCTAGATATTCCAGCACCAAATCAGGGCTCATGTTCCATCTCCTAGTCTTTGCTGTAAAAATCATCTTTAGGATCAACTGATAGGATGAAAAAAGGCTGTTTAGCAATCTACAGGGAGGGCTGAGGAGCTAGCTTGGTGGTCTGAGCACCTGCCCAGAAAGCGCAAGGACCCAAGTTTGATCCTCACTACGGCATGCTGTGCTGGCCCCCGGAACCTGGGTGCACTATGCCAGCCACTGAAACCAGGTGTGGTAGTGCACACCTGTAATCCCATTGCTGTGGAGGCTGAGGCAGAAGGATCTCTATGAGTCTGAGCTGTGTAGAGAGACTCTGTACCAAATGAATAAAATTTTATAAAACTAAATAAAGTGACCACAGTAGAAGTGCCTTTATGAATACACCAGCCTTGAGCATCTAATAAATAGTTAAGAGTTACTCTATGGCCATCAAGCTCCCTTAGTAAACCATCTTCTGAATTAACTAGGCAATGTAAAAAGTGTTTCCTATTTGAACTCTTTACCTGTCATCTTACCTGAGCTCACTTTAGTTGAATCTGTTTTGTTTGTTATTTTATTATAATATACTTTCTCATAGCTCTTTTAATTAAAGTGTCTATTTTATTAACTTACTGTGAAAATGCTGCTAACCAAGATTAAGAAAAATGCAGAAAACCAGGCAGAAGAACTCCATAAAAGCACAAGGAGAACAACCCCAAATGAAAATAGTTCTTGTGGCAGCGGTAACTACTTACTTTGATAAACCCAAATTTATCAAAACAAACCTTGAATGCTTAAATTTAACCCAACATTGCTGAAAATAAACTAAAAAAAAAAAGAAAGAGACATTATCCAGACCTGGTCTTCCACACCTGGCTTGAGGTAAAAGAACGCTTGTCTGCACATTATGACTTCATGACTCACTTCAAAATTCCTACTGTTTGTTGTTTAATTGAGGCTCCCTATGAGCACAAATGTTAAAACATGGAAAAAGAGAACACATGGAAATTAAAGACCTGCAGTTCCATAAATTTCCTTAATCCTGTTTTTGAAGCAAAGCAGCCAACAGTGAAGCAGTGGTCACCTGGGTCGGGTGAGATGCCCAGCACACTGCGCCTGCGCAGTAGCCAGGGCTTTCCAGGTCCTGGAGAAGGGGGGCCACGCTGTACAAAGATATGGGTTCCCTGAGTGTGCTGTGGGCACCTGCTCTGCCCAACATGCCACTCTGAAAGCACATTCACGTCATAAGCTGTAGACTGAAGTCCCGTCCAAGGTGCATTGTGTGACTGGGCTTTTCTGCCATTATTCAAAGTATAAGTTAAAGGGCCAGCCAGATAACAGCGGATTAAAGAGCCTGCCTAGGGTTCGATTCCTGGCGTGCCCTGCTGGCCACGCCCCTTTGGCATGCTGAGATGGCATTGAGACTAGGCGTGGTGGTGCAGGCCTGTAATCTCAGCAATTGGGAGGCTGAAAACAGGGGCAGCAGTTCGAGTCCGATCTAAGTAGTGAGGCCCCGTAGACCCTGTACTAAACACATTAAAAAGTATGTGTTGAAACTTCTTCACATTTATTACTATATAGAAGAGGACCACATGGCCAATGAAGGAGCCACTTACTAAAGAGGAGAAATATTCACATTTTTCTAAGAGTTCCTTCTTCCCTCTTTCCCTGAAGATAAGACCTAGCTAAAAAATTAACAGGCTTGAGTAGGAGAGATTCAATTGCCAGCCTCACCCAACCCATCCTTGCCTTACCTGCTTTTGCTGTCCTCTTGCTCGGTGGCTACTCTGTAAGGCAGGTAAGGTCAGCTTAGGCTGAACAGGGCTGATATTTTTTATCTCTAGTTTTCAAGGCTGATTATTTTCCAGGCAGGTCTTGTCTGGGGGGAAAGGGGAAGAGTCAAATAATTTATTGAAGACTCATTTGGTATATAAAACTACCATCGCTTTGTTGGAAATGGTGACTTTTGCCTATCTGCCTTTATCCCAAAACTTCTCAGCATTTATATCAATGATAGAATTATTTTTTGTAATTATCCATAGACTTGCTTAATATGCACACACATTTAGGATTCCCTAAGAAGTGATATTAGTTAAAATATATGAAAATACATATTGCAGCAAGCAAGGACCTTAACTTTGGATCAAATATAATTTCATATTGACAGAATTTTTTCAGAAATTCTTTCTTAGCCAACTCTGCTCAAGTAGTGGAGCATTATAAGACAGGACATAGTCTAATATATACTCTTGAATGCTTGTGATATATACTACTGGAATTATGTCCAGTTCTGAATCACTAGCTTCAAGAAAAATGTATTCTTGGAATATTGATTTTTTTTTCCCTTAATGTTGCAGAGAAGAAAGGAACAGAAAACCGGACAAGGAGATGACCGCATTAAGTGCATAATTTTAGAACATAGGGGTTCATCAACGTGCTGGTCCAGGGTCACCAACGGTGTTCATTTTCTCCTTTTGTATACAGAGCTTAATGCCCTTTTCTAGCAAAACCATGATAAAATGTAGCAGTGCTAAAGGGGCTAGGGTTACGCGAAGCTCCACTTTTGGCTTTGGGTTTTTTGTGTCAGCCAGGGGTGGGCAGCACCACATCACCAAGGAGACGGCACGAGACACATGCGCCTCCTTGAAGGCTCGGGATTCTGCTTCTTAAAGCAGATTTGCCCTAATCCTTGGTCTAAATAAACCATGCTAGGCAACAGAGAGGTAGAGGGAAGGTCACCAGCTCTAAGCACAGCTTTCTGGCCTCAGTGTACCCCTAGAATCCTCCTGTAGCTTACAAATGTCCAGCAGAAACAGCATAGAAGGGAGGCCACAAGGACACAGTCTCTGCGCACTGGATGTTCTCCTAGCCCACAGCCCCAGCCTTGCAGCTCAGCGTGAGGGCTACCTTGTCCATTTTACAAATCCTTGGCTACACGGTTGACAGTGATTCTGCAGCACAGAAGGTTAAAAATAACAGCATTCACTTCTGATGGGTCTGGAGAGAACATTTTGCTCTGCGGATCTCTGCCCTGATATTCTCACGCAAATTACTGGCCCCCTCCGAGGCAGTCCCCGACTCTGCCTAAAACAATGAGTCTGATATAAGATCATATTAAATGTCATTTTTATAGATCCCTTATTTCAGTTCTTTTAAAATGCCCTCTTATTATTTGAATTTAAATTGTCAAAATACAGCTTCAGAGGTGGAACAGGAAAAGAAAAGCAAGCATCTAGCTTTTTCAGTCAGTCTGTTTGAAGCTCTGTGTTGACCCATCCCACTAGTGAAAAGGGGGCTGCTTTGCAGAGTGCTTGCTTTTTAAGAGATGCATAAAATCTTTCAAGTCATCAGGGCTGTGCTGGCCTTTCCATGCCAGCCATGCCCAGTAGGATGTGGACGCCAACCACATCCCTGGCCTCCGGGCTCCTGTGTCTCCCCTGTCCTGGCAGCCATCCCGAGGTCACTGCTGCTCATGTGTCTCTCTCTCCTTGGCAAGGGAGCTTGGTGGCTTGGTAGGTGCTTCATAAATGTTTTGCAGTGTTGGCATTTCAGTTTTTTACATTAGGGTTAAAAAATAATGCAAATTTCGGTGTCTATCTGCCCTTCAGAGATAATTGAGGTTTTCCTTTCTCCAGACTAAACTATAAGCAATGAGCTTGACTGGCCTAACATAGCCTACCTGCCTCTTTCTTTCTTTCTTTCTTTCTTTCTTTCTTTCTTTCTTTCTTTCTTTCTTTTTTTCTTTCTTCTTTCTTTCTTTCTTTCTTCTCCTTCTCCTCCTCCTCCTCCTTCTTTTTCATCTTCTTCCTCTTCTTCCTCTATCTTCCTATTCCCTTTCAAAAACACCCCAACATCTGGCTCTACCTTCCTTATCCTCATGTGTCCCATATTTCTGTATTGGCGACTTACATTATACAATAAGGGTATACAGTGGGGTTGGTAAGTTCTGGCCATGGCACAAACACATTTTTGGCATTGCGAGGCGATGTAAACTCAGCGCAGTCCTGACCCCATATTCCTATCACTTAGTTAGCCCTTCTCACTCCCTTCTTCCTGCCGCCTTCTCTGTTGGCCCACTATTCCACTCTTCACAGTAAACGGTTCTGAAGTCTTCCCTTCTAAAGTTTTAACTATTTGGTGGCAGCTCATTGGTACAGTCATATTATTAAAGGACACTCACTCTCAAAGGAAAAAAAGGGTCTTCCAAGGTCACCTGAGCAGCAGCAGTCCTAGCTCAGCAAACTCTCAAAGTGAATCATTCGTCCCACACCAGAAACCATTCTCCAGTTCCACCTCTGGAAGCTGATGGCTGTGTGGCACTTTCTGTGAATGTCTTCCTATCTCTAATTACCTGTCTAGCTCAGTCCAAATGTGTTTTAAAATATAAAATCTCCCTTTTTTCAGCTGACCATCTCCAATATACAGTAATATAATGAGGGTGCTCGTGTTCTGTCCTATAGCATTTCTCCTAAAACTGTCCAAGTGCCATTTTGGGCTATAGAGCTATGCTAATGTTACACTAAGAATACATTTTCAAAAATCAGAAACAGAAAGAATAAAAGGACCTCAAAGGCACACCAAAAGCATCCAATTAGAAAATGAAATCTTCTTTTCTGCTCTGTATGCTCTAAAGTTTAAGCCATTTTGTTCTTAAGCTATAATTTTGCCCAAACTGAGAACATAACATGCTGAAAATTATGAATTTTGGAGAAGGGTGATGGGTGTTGTGTGTTACCAATAAAATTTTTCACAGAAGCACTTTTAAAGGTCGTTTAGTCCGTTATGCTGAGGTGTTCCGCTGTGGACTAAACACCTGGAGGGTACTTCACTTCATCAGGAAATGCATAAAAAATAAAATGTTCTTCAGACCACCCGATCACCCGATTTCAAGCTAAAGGTGGACAAGTTCTCAGCCTCCATCAGTGCTGCTTTTCATGGAGCCTTTCTCCAGCTTGAATTCTACTACTGAGAGCACCCCCCCCCCCAGCTGTGTCCTCTCTCCTCCAAGACAAGCCAGAGCTGCCTGGAGCCTCCACATTGAAACCCAGATCCTCCTGCTCAGGACAGGGCTCTTCACGGCGCTCCAGAACACCTCTGCAGCCGATGCCTGACGCTGCACAGCATGCTTGATGCCAGCCCAGGTTTTTCTCGGTCCTCATAAGCGTGGATTCCTGCTGCCTTGCTGGCTCAGGTCACATCTTCCACGTGACATGCTCCGTCCCTTCTCCTCCTACCCAATTCCCTTTCAGTGGCAAAGACGGCTCAAAACCTAATTACATACATATGCCTTCTGTCTCCTTTTATTTTAAAAAATAATGTTCGTAATGCAACAAATTGCTCTTGGTAGATGTGCAGTAAATTTTCTGGGTGAATAAGCAGATAAATCCCATGAGTGCAAATAAAGCAGAAGGTGCTTTAGTCCTTGCTAGATCTGCCCAACATCAGTCAGAAGAATGGTAGCAAAAGCAGTAATCTTTTCAGTTTACTCTCAAACACGTTCATGTTTTCTGCGCTGTGACTCTGTGGCTTATTCCTGCCACCATATCCAGAGTTTGCATCTGCTACACTTTTGCATAGCTTGCAAAGTGTTTTCCTTTTGATTCACAAGGGGAGATTTTTATTATTTTTTTTTTGCTACAAAATTGGGAAATGAAAATATAGACATTTTTTCCTAGGTGATTGTATCGCTCTTCTCAGGCTGTGTGCTTTGGAAGTCGTTAAGGAATCCAGATGAGCAGTCAGTATCGCGAGTGGAGGTCAGATGTGGGTCCTGTACAGCGAGACTGCAGGTTCAGCCTCCAGGCCCAGAGCCCACCAGAGCCGCAGTCTCAGAGACCAGCTCCGCCGGTTGCTTCCTCCCCTGGCGTCCACGCTAGCTCTCTAGATGCCTGTAAAGACATCTAGACCCGAGCCCTGGCCTCATGAAATCCAACCAGCAGGGTCACCGGGGCCACTGAAGCATGAGTTGGCGTTTCCCAAGTCCGTGTAACAGAAGCTCCCTCTGCACCGCAGGGGGGGAGGGGGGGGCGGGTCAGGAGGTGCTCTGGTGGCCAAGGATACAGCTGGGGCTGCAGCACAGCAGTGGGAGGTGTAACGGAACCCCTGCCTGGGCTGGCTAGCCAGCGAATCATCCCAGTCCGTATCTTATTCCTGAACACAAGCAACGCGTTTTCTTTGGCTGCCCCCTTTGCCCTTTCAGGTTCTGCCTGCGATTTACAGTACCAACCCTTCCCTGTGTGTCACACCAAATGCACCCGCCACGAAGCGTCTTCTCACCATGTTTATCAGTGCCAGTGCTGGGATGGGTGGGATGTGTGATCGCTGGGGTGTCCAGAGCCAGCGTGGAGATTGGTTGTTGAACGGCGAAGCTGTAAGAAGTTCTTTAAACCCCATTAAGACTGAAAGTGCGCCGGGCATGGTGGCGCATGCCTGTAATCCTAGCACTCGGGAGGCTGAGGCAGGAGGATTGTTGTGAGTTCGAGACCAGCCTGAGCTACAAAGTGAGCTTAAGGCCAGCCTGAACTGCATAGTGAGACCCTGTCTCAAAAAGACAAAAAAAAAAAAAAGACTGAAAGTGCTCAGAAATGGGAGACCGCTGTGTAAGCAGAGGCAGGACCTCGCTACCAGCCAGTCTTACTGGCTACAAGAGGTTTTTTTTTTTACTTTATTTTGACTTTAAAGGGGATTAAATATGGTAGGGTTATTTAATTTTTTAAATGTTAAAATTACATAGGAAATGTTTAACTGTAGCAAATCCATCCAACTTTACTCGCAAGAGAGCTAATCACAGTGTGACACTCATTCCCTAACTCGCTGGGCAGACAGAAACGCAAAGCACTCCCTGGGAATCACCTCTAGAAATGGACTGAAGTTTTATTCATTAGGCCGCCCTGGGCTGCAGCCGATCCCTTGACACCTGTGTGGGAGGTATTTATCGCAGCACTAAAGAGCAAAGGCTCGGGGATCCGACCTGGAGTTGGGTCCCGACTGGCTACGTAGGCCTAGTCCATCTCTCCTCCTTCTTGGTAAAGTGTCAATAATGATAACAACAGTGATTACTGTGACCATAGAATATACGTGAGCTGCTATTTGTACTCTGAAATTTAGCAATGGGCCATTGTTTGTTGGAGAAAAGAAGAGTCATGGATACTGGGGAAACAAGACTACATTTTACATGTAATAAAGGAGAAAAAAAACTTTTTTTTTGGTACTGGGGATCAAACTCAAAACCTTATGCTTGCCAGGCAGGTGCTTATGCTGCTGAGCTATCTCCCCAGTCCAAAGCACATACTCTATACAGTACTCATATATTGTAGTGTTCTTGTCTCCTGGTCTTGATATTCTCCCTCAAAGTCTCCCTAGATAGCCAAAGACCGGTTTAAAAATTCCTCAAGGTCAAAATTATTTTCATATGAGCACTAAGCTGTTGCCTCCTTTCATTCTTATCCTTTGGTAAGTGTACAGAAATCCCCTTTACCACCTCTTTGCTTCCCAAGGTCTCAGTTATCCACAATCGACCACAACGCAAAACTATTTTTCTTCAATAATCCAAAAATATTAAATGGAAGTTCCAGAAATACATAATTCATTGAAATTAAATTGCACCCCATCCTGAACAGTGAGTGAAATCTCCAGCCCTCATGCTCCACCTTTCCTGGAGTGTGAAGCATCTTTCGTCTAGCATCTCTGAGCGGTATACAGTCTTCCCGGTAGTCACTCAATGGACAACTCTGTTTGTTATCAAGTTGGCTCTCACAGTATCCCAATACTTGCATTCACGGAACCTTTATGGTACTCAATAACTGCTCCAGAGCACAGGAGCAGTGACGGTGACAATTCAAACATGTCAAAGGAAATCTGTAAAGTGCTTCCAACTCTGAAATTACAAAGATCGTCACCCTAGGAAACTGTGGAGAAGAAATTCATGCTAGTTCTGCTGTCTCGACTCAAACCACAAAAGTTACAAGAATGTGTGATAAACGGTTAAGATAGAAAAGTCCTGGGCCGATGAGATAGCTCAGTAGACTAAGCGCCTGCTTAGGCAAGTGCAGGGACTGTGGTTTGATCCCCGGCACCACATGCCACGCTGGCCCTGCCCCCAGGTGCACTGAGCTGCCCGCCAAGTCCAGGCGTGGTGGTGCACATCTGTAATCCCAGCGCCGGGGACGCTGAAAACAGGAGGATCACTACAAATCCGAGCTGCGTGGTGAGACCCTGCACCAAGTACATAAATTTAAAAAAAAAGATAGAAAAGCCCTTACTGTCCATAGTTTGTCAGCACTTGTGGTTTGGGGTATCCACTGGGTGTCCTAGAATGTTTGACCCACGGATAAGCGAGATCTAATATACGGAAGAATGTTCCAGAGGCTACCAGATGTGTAATGACATCATCACTTAACTGTTAATGGAATATGTGCTTATACAGTCTTTTTTTAGTACTTTTATAAAAAAAGAGAATAAAAAATAGTGAAAAAATTTAGAAATGATACTAAATTTTGCTAAATGAAATGATAGGAATTCAACAATGCTTATTATATTGCATATTGTTGTCTTCAAATTAGTTTTTCATCTTACCAGATATAAGCATGCAAAACTGTTCAAAAACTAAAAAGGAAGAAAAAAGAAATTTCAAACATTTACTGTTCTTTTCAATAGACCAGTAGAAATCAACAAATCAACAGTATAATTATCCAAATTATTCTGTGTATGTACATACATATGTTTCCCTTCTTTCTTTTCTCCTTTCCCTCATCCTAGTTCTTCTTTCCCTTTTGCAGAATCTATTGTACCTTTTTTTTTTTTTTTTTTTTTGGTGGTACCAGGGATCAAACTCAGAACCTTGCACTTGCCAGGCAAGCACTTGTTCCACTAAGCTAACTCTCCAGCCCCTCTATTGTACCGTTCTAATTTTACTTACTCTCTCAGCTTCTTACCCTAGGGAGACATTACAATGTTTGAACGTGTGAATCTGATTTATTTCACTTACCAATATGGTCTCTAGTTGCATCCACTTACCTATAAAAGCCTTGAGTTTATCTCTCTTTAAATCTGAGTAGCACTCCATTGTAGAAAAGTACCACATCTTTTTATCCCTTCCTCAGGTGACAGGCATTTAGGTTGTTTCCCATGTGCATATATACTCTTGTGTTTTAAAATTCTTGTTATAATTACAAATACAGTAAACAACGATAGAGGTTACCCAAAGAAATAGATGCCTTTGAGGTACACATTAATTTTTAAGAGTTTAAAAGAACCCTGAGTCCAAAAAGCTTAAAAATCCCTGCTAAACTATGACAAGTTAAACCCCTTTGCCCTCATTTTAAAAATCTGTAAAGCAAAAAATGCAAGACTCATCTTTTAACTCGGAGATGTTGCCTCTGGAGGCTGCCCTTCCTGTCTTATTCTTATTGTGTATTGCAGGATGTCTGAGTCCAACTTGCCCAATGAAGAGTGGGTGTGGGACTACCAGAAGCATGGCCATCGGCACTCCATGATAAGAAGGGTCAAGAGGTTCCTGAGTACCCACGAGCACCCCACCAGCCCCCGGAGAAGCTACAGGAGGCAGGCCAGCGACAGCTCCATGCTCTTCCCCATTAGCCCAACCCGAGATCTGCTGGACGTGCCTTGCAGGAGCCCACACAGGACTTCGCGCAGCCCGCAGCCCCCCGGTTTCCTGGAGGGCAGCCCCAAGTTGCATTCTAGTATGGGAGAGCTGTCCACCATCAGGGAGACCAGCCGGACAAGCACCCTGCAGAGCCTGACCCCGCAGTCCAGCATGAGGGCCTCCCCCATCAAAAAGCCCCAGGTCCCTGAGCTATTGATCACAGCAGCAGAAGTACCAGTGTCCTCATCAGACGGCCATCACCACGATTCCACTTCCTCCATCACTAGCTTGGAGTTTACTGGGGTTCAGCCAAGCAGTACAGGGCAGCAGGAGGACCCTGTAGGATCACTCCTGTCACCTTCAGAGGTGGGGACACCTCCTAGGAGCCCTGCTCTCCAGACTGCTCCAGCCAGAACTGAGACAAATGTGTTCCAGTTTGAGGAAGACCCTGAAGACGACAGATTCCTGAAAAGGTGGAGCCTCCCCGAGTTTCAGGAGTCCAGTCACATCTCCCTGGGGAGCCCAAGCGCTGACCCCATGAGCCCTGCATCGCTTTTCTTAACTGAAACCCAGACACCTGCAGAGCCCAGTGCACGCAGCGGGGTTGGCTCTCGGCCCTCTCTTGATACGCTGTACTTAATAGAGAACCTGGACACCAAGGAGACGGACATCATAGACTTCAACAGCGAGCCCCCAGAGGAATCCCCCAAGGACCGCCACAGAGCACTCAGACCTGGTTCTAGCTCAGATTCCGGTTTGCCAAAGGCTCGGCCTTAAGTACAGAGCACTCCCCCCAGGGGGCGCTGGTTAGCTTTTTGAAAAACATGATCCCATTGTGTAAGCTACCTAGAAATTCCAAGGGCATTATGATCTTGACTTTTTGAAAAATAGACACACATACATCATCCATAGCAATGTGGCTTTCATGGAAATGCTACAGACCACAGTGAAGTATCTTAACCAGATAAGGAATCTTACATAAATAAACCTGGTGTATAAATTGATAGATTATTAGTTATGAAAAGGGCCTTCTAGGCCATAATCTAATCCCCTACACACAAAGTCCCAAACACAAAGACTCTCTGTTTCTTTCCTTTCTTTTCTTTTCTTTTTTCCTTTCTTCTTTAACTATAAAGATAGGAGTTGGATAATACAATGTCCAAAAGACCCTTTTGTAATACTTACTTAAAATTCTTTGAGTCTTTCTAACCACCTCACTGTATTTCTGTAACTATTATTGTCACTTTTTAATTCCTAAGCTTCATGGACATCAGAAAGCCCCATTTCTTTTCAGTTTCCCTTTCCCTTTCAAGCGTTCATTATTTTTCTCTTTTCTATCTTTATTCTCTCGTGCTTTCTCCCTTTCCTTCTCTCCAGTCTTGCTCGTTCTCTAGTACAATCTGTCTCGCCTTCCAGCTTACGTTTTCTCTTGCCTAGTCTGTTGCTGGCTTCTCGCCATGGCATTGCAAACAGGAGCCTTTGGCCCAGCCTCCCCCGGGATAACCCAACAGGCGAACAATTACCACCTCACGTACAGCCAGCCTCACAGGGGGCCGGGCTGGCGGTATCTGCCAGTCGCTCTAAACCGTTGCTGCTGCCCTTTGACTCTGCTGTTGCTTTGGACACCGGAGTAAACTGAGGCTAAGAGGACAGAAAGCTTGCCCAACCGAATGCCATGAAACCAAAAGGCAACATGGTCTAAATCAGCTTATTCTTACACAGAAAGCTCAATTGTGCCACAACACGCAACCAGCTACTGTATCTACCAGGCTGTTTGGAAGGGAACAGACTATTGGAGATGGGGTCCAGCCTGCACAGTGGGGCTTGGGTTTTGACTAACTCCATCCAAGAGCTCTTAGGGTGGCTAGTTACTGTGAGCCGCTAAGCCTCTAAGGCCTTTCCTTGTAAGTGCTGCTCTGAACATTTGCCATCCAATGATGCCTGGCCACGTATGGCTTAAGAAATAAAATATCCCTTAAAGCCATCATTCATCGAGTTCTTACAAAGTTCCAGGCAGCAGCACTTAAAATAACAGACCATCTCACTGATCCTACAGGAATCCTGTGAGAGTCGTACACTAGTAGTGCCCCCACCTCTTTTCTGAGACAAGGTCTCACTTCAGGCTGGCCAGGCTGGCCTTGCACTCATGATCTTCCTGCCTCAGCCTCCCAAGTTCTGAGGTTACAGATATACACCACCATGCCTAGTTTCCTCTTAGATCCTTTGAAAGATGAAGAAAATAAAGCAATTTAAGAAGGAATTTATCTGTTTATCTTGGCCAGACTCATCTAGCTCAAGAGCCCTCCCTCTTCATCACTGATACTCCCCACTGCTCCAAATTGTAAGGCCCTAAATCTGCTGCCAATTTTCCCAGGATTCTGGAGAATGTCCCAAGGAAACCACACCCAAATCAGAGGCTCATGATCAAGCTTTATTGTTTTTTTTAGATTACAAGTATTTATTGCAAGCACATTTTTTCTAACATTAAAAAAAAAAAAAAAAAAAACCATGTGACTAGAAACATCCAGAGAATGGAAGCTGTCAAACCTATTCCCACGCCGTTAGCACATAATACATCATCCAAGGACAAGATAATTTTCAGCTTTAAATTAGGGACTCCTATGCACTATGTAGATAGTGGGGAAGAAAAACAAGACAAGAAATCCAATCCTCAATATTTTACAGAATCTAAGCACATAAAACTGTACTACCTAGCATATTTCCCCATGAACGTTTTGTGAAATTCAGATCGCAGTGTGCCACTGACAACTCTTTGGTCTTTCTTCTGATCATCTACACCTTTTGCACAGCTCTTCAGCACAACATCATCATTCCACCTTCTTTTACCTTGGAAGTTGGCCTGAGGCTGAGATGAGCCAGTGAGATTCAGCAGAGGGTTCCCACTGAGAATGTTTTCCCTTACAAATCCTTTCGTCTTCAGCTTTTTGTTCTTGTTCCTTCCTGGGCTGCTCTTCAGCTCTTTCTTTTCTATTTTCTCCAATTCTGCAAGAAGAGCTGCAGTATCATCCTCACTCTCCTCTTCAGAGGCTTCATCTTCCTCATCTGTTAAAGCATCATCTGCTTCAAGGTTGGCAGCAGGAATCTGGTCTGAGCGAGGCGTCTTTGACACCGAGGAGGAGGTTGTGTGTTCTCGGCTTAGACAATCTCAATTCTTTTTCTCTTGCAGCCGCTCTCTCTCTCCCTTCTAATTCTCTCCTAAAGTCACGATTGCAAACCTCTTCAGGGGCATCCTGAATAGTTTGTCTATATTTTATCTCTGTATGAGATGGAAGGTCCCTACTTGAATATTGTTTTGAGAGTTGGCTCAAATCACCTTCTCCTTTTCCTCTTCCACCTCTTGCAGGTTCAAAGGTTGGCCTGGCTGCAGTTGTCATTTTTTATGTGTAATCCCACGGCTGTTCACTTAGGCTCACAGAACGAACAGCAGCACAGCGGACCCGACCTCCGCCATCACGCCTCCAGAGTCCCAGCATCATGATCGAGCTTTAAAGGCATCCCTCAGTCCTGCCTTCCTCAGTCCGCCTACAGCTTTCACACATTTGCAGAGGAGAGTCACACTTCACCTTTGGGCCATCCCTGTGCCCTCTTCATGTTTCCTGACAGCAGAGAGTTGGCAGTGTCCTCCTGCCCTTTACCTGACTCCCTCCGAGGTGCAGTGTCATAATTAACCTGTCTTCATCAGACTTTGAGTCTTCCCAACCCATGTGAGAGTAATTATACCTTAACTGGCATTTCTCAAAGGATTTAAGGAAATAGCAGAAATGCTGTCCATTGATGGTTTTCTGTACTGGTCCATAGTGTTAGCTCCTAGATTTTCCCAAAGGATTACGTACACATCATAGGATAAGGCTCAATCACAATACTTCTAGAAGACCAGGACCCTGACCTTCTCCCGGTCTCCGTCCTCTTTGTGCAGTTTCATTGTGTGTTTCAACTTAGATCCCTCCCATCTCTTCAACTCTCTATTGCTCATATTCAAGTACTTTTCTCCTTAATTACTGTGGAAATACCATCAATTCGCATTCCTAACTCTAATAAGACAAATTATCTAAATAATAATTTTTTTTCTACTTCCATCCATCCCTTATGCAACTTTATCCAGATAATCAATTTCCTCAGTATTTCTTCAAAATTTGGAATGGCCTCCTGTTTTCTCCTTGCACTGGAAACTAAATTATCCTTTGTTCAATGAGCCCATCTGGTAGGAATTAGCTAAAATTCAAGCCAGCAATTACTTAGTGCAGATGAAGAAATTCTTTACTCATTCTAAAATGAGTTTTTAACCAGCACAGATCAAGTGGCAAAAACAAAAGCATTTTGTCTCCTGTGCCTGATTTTCATAGCCTACCTGCCCTTGTTTTCCCACATGGCCTGGCAACTTGTTCATTTGGACGTGGCCAGTCCGACGGGCTCAGTTGTGCTCTGCATTGCATAATCTGCAAGCCGGAGGGTGGGCAGGGGCCAAGCCTTCTCTACCTGTTCTCTCAAGGTAACTCCACCTGATGCTGGACTCCAAGTTCATAATGTGAAGACCCCATAACTCTTTCATTGCCCAGAGCCATAGCAATGACTGGCTCTGGGAAAAAATGAAGGTAGCCACTCTCCCCTCTTTTCCTTTCATTATTTCATCTACTTCTTAGCTCATCACTTCTACCACTATAGCCCTGGCTTCGGCCTTGTTCAGCTAAGCTGCAGTAAACATATTTTATTTATTTATTTTTTGTATTTTTTGTATTTTTTAGGGAAGGGTCTACAGGGTATTCAGGGTCTCACTTCTAGATTAGACTTGTAGTGATCCACCTGTTTACAGCCTCCCAAGAGCTGGGATTACAGGCATGCACCACCACGCCCAGTCCCAATTGCCATCTCAGCGTGCCCTGTGGGCAGGGCTGGCACAGCAGGCTCGGGGATTGAATCCCTAGCCCCTGCACCTGCTTGCATGCACTTTAATCCACTGTGCTAATTGGTTGGCCAGTAAACATTTTAAATAGAAGAAAAAAATATAAATTTTCCATCAGTGTAAAGAAAACACTCACTTGGGGCGTGGGAGTGTAGCACAGCGGTAGAGTGTTTGCCTAGCATGTGAGGTCTTGGCTTCCATCCCTGGCACAGCCAGGACTCTCATATACCCCTTCTTCTTCAGTTTTTTCCTGTCTGGCTTACATCTTCTCCCAAGAAACTGATTCAGTCTTTAATAACTTCTTAGAAACCCAATGATCATGAAATCTGCTGTCTGAGAGTCTGGCCAACCCAAGCAGCCACTGATGGAATAAATACTACAAAATGCCACATGAATTTCCTCTGGAATAACTTTAGAGACTTGACCAAGGATCTGTCCCCTGGATTTTGCATTTCCATCTGTAAAATGGGCCCTTTCTAGAGCATTTCACTGGGCCAGCAAGAGACATTTCGGAGGACAGACATGAAAAGGCTGGGTCCTCGGGCCTCACCAAGCGGAGATCGTGCCTGTCTGAGATTCATGCCCCTGTGATTCGCCATGAACTTCTCTTCTCCCTGTGGTGATCTGTTTATCAGGAGCCCCTTAGGTCCTGGGATTCTAATCACTTTCATTCAAGTTTTCCTTCTAACATTCATAGCATTAAGCTTCCAACTTGTTAATCTTGTCTTTCTCTTGGGGTTCTTTCTTCTCCACTTCCACATTTTTGTTCTCTCTGGAATTTTCCATCATTCCTACTCTCCACAGTATCCCAGACCTCATCACCCTGGTAATGGGTGAATTAATTAATCCCCTGAGCCACTGGGTGTAACCCCTGAACCTGCTCAATTAAAAATGTGGAATCAGAGAAAATTAACTGCGTCTTATTCCCAGTATAAGTCTAGAAGATTGGGCAGAGGAGATAGCTCAATAGAATAAGCACCTACCTGGCAAGCATAAGGTCCTGAGTTCAATTTCTGGTACCACAAAAAAAAAAAAAAAAATGCTAAAAGATTTAGAAGAATTGGTTCAAAGTTAGAGAACTCCTAAAGCTCCCAAGCAAAAGCAAGGATTTCTCTTGTCACAATCACACGTAATCAGCAACAAACATTTCCTGATGCTCTGTGTTATTGACAAAAATAACCAAGGACTTTCTCATTTGGTCTTCTTGAAGCATAATAGCAGAACCCCAATCCATTTGCACATTTTTCTTTTTCTTAGTTCTTTGACTCCTAATTTGTATGGCAAATTTCCACTGATATGGCCATTGAAATGAAAGATCCAAGTCAAGAATACACGATTGTTCTCTGACTATTAATCTTACAAGACCCAGAAGGATTCCAACCCATGGGCAAACCTTGAGAGACACAAACCCAGCAGCCACACTGTCGGCTCTGAACTCTCTCCCAAGCAGTTCTGCATATGCAGCCACAGATCCCCTGGCCACAGCAAACAGAAAACAAAACAATTTTTCTACAAAATAGGGACCTGAATTCCGCATATGCCCAGATACTCAACTAGCTCAAATGGGGGAGCAAGTGTTTCCTTTGTTTCATTTTTAAATTAATTCAGAAAAGAAGCCCAGATTTTTCTTTGGCCACAGGTAGATTTGGCCACATAATTTCCTGAAGCCATCTCCTCTGGGCTTTTAGTTTTTGATGTTCACCTAACAGAGTCAGCAAAGGAAATTTTGTGTCTTATGTCTTTAGAGCAAATATTCTAAAAAACATTTTTAGAATAGATTTTGTTCAAAACACTGGTGCTTCCCTAGTTCTTTGTCTGGGCCAGTGGTTCTCAAGAAAACATGATTTTGCCTACCGGACCCATTTGGTGCTGTCTGGGAACATTTTTATTGTCACACCAGGGATGTTAATGTCTGGTAGACAGAGGCCAGGATCTGTGCTAAGTGTTCTAAAACACAGAAGCCAAACATCTCAATCATCTGGCCCACAATGCCAAGACTGAGAAACATAACAGGCTAAAGGAAGGTAAAAATACAACAACCATCAAGGAGGTTAATGGGGACAAACAAGCTAGAGTAAAACACAGAATTTGAAAGGACAGATGAACCCAGCAGTTAGCTAAATCCCTGTTCTGAGCATACCTGAGAAATAATCACCACTACTCTTTTGATGCTAGAGGATGTCGCTAATCCCAGAGAGACTGGATTTGATCTCTGCAATTCACTCTTAGAGAATTCCTTGGATCTCTGTTACCAGTAAAGGAAGTTAAACAGCATTGCTGGCATGATGGCAACTTTTTCAAATTATACTTCAAATAAAGAGGAACAATAACATACTCCACCAAAGTTATTTAAGAACTTGTACCAACAAACCACTAGACTGTGAACAGCTAATCAGTCAAACTTTGGCTTTCATGAATGTCCTATTTAGGATCGAAGAGACCATATCTTCTAGGAAGGCTAATTTAACACTTTAATGTTCATAGAAATGGCTTTTCCTAGAAAATCATTCCTATGGAGAAAATCTGTTACCCTCTGCACATGGACCACACAACTAGTGGATTCCTGGCACTTCCAGGAGAGTAACATTAAGGAGCTGGTGAAGTCTCTAACGATATCACCAGTCTGACTTTTATTCATAGTCATTCATAAAACATCAGCCACTGTAGTACCTAGAGTCAGGAATTCAGCGCCAACTACATGCCCAAGAAGTTCTGGCCCTCCCACCCATACTCCTGTAGACAACCGAAAGCCCTCTGAGATTCATTCACATTTGCTCATAGATTTGTTTCCTTCCATTCCAGATCTTCTTCCCCTCAAAAATTTAGTCTGTTTAATGTAAAACCCTCTGTATACATTTTCACAAAACTGTATATTGTTATTTTGTCTGTTTTTAACTAACCTAAATGTCTTTATCTTCTAGGTCTCATCTGTTTCTTTGTTCACTTGTTTTTGTTTTTTTTTTTCTGTGTGTGTGTGTGATGTTTTTAAGATCCTACCAATTGTGTCCATCTAATCCATTATTTCAGTTGCTGTGTAATCCAAGATGTCTTATGTCTTAGTGCTGCAAGCAGTTCCCAGCTGCCTTCTGCCCTCCACAAAAAGCATCCTTAAAGAGTTTCTTTTTCTTTTACCATCATTTTTTAATCCCTCCTCTTCCTTCCTCCAAGAGAGTTTCTTCAGTGTGTGTAGACATGAGAGCAGGTTGGTCTCTCCCAGAAGCACTTGGGGTCCTTGCCTCCTGACTCCCTGTCCTTACCACCCTAAGCCTGACATCACCTCCGCTGACCATTTTTCCAGTCTAACACATGCAAGGTGACTCCTACTTCCTTAATTGTCATTAATGTGACTACTAATGCCGTTCACCATCTCCTCATATGCTTCTTCATTCTTTTGGAGCTCATTCAGAAAATTGTCTTTTCAAGTTCTTTCCCCTTTCATCCAATGCAGTTTCTGTTTCTTATTAATTTTAAAAGTACCTTCAATTTAGCGGATGATAATAGACTCTTGGCAGTTTTAGACATCCACAGTGGTTTTCTCCAGTCTTCTGTGAGTCTGTTGAGTGTTCATGATATCATTCATTGCATAAAACTGCTTAGGTTTTTTGTTTGTTTGTTTGTTTTTTTCTGTACTAGGGATTGAACTCAGGATGCTGCACTTGCCAGGCAAGTGCTTGTTCTACTGAGCTATCTCCCTGGACCCTCCTTAGTCAAACATAGTCAAATTCATCAATTTATTACCCTGTGCACACTGTAATTTCAGCACTCAGGAGGCTGAGGCAGGAGGATTGCTGTGAGTTCAAGGCCAACCTGGACTATATAGCAAGACCTTGTCTCAAAAACAAGAAAATTATTACGTGTGCTTTTCACTTTTTTTGTTTTAAAATGTATTTGGTTGTTGCAGGGTCTCACTATGCAGCTCGGACTCATGGTAATCCTCCTACCTTCCACCTCCCCAGCTCTGGGATTACAGGCATATACCACTATACCTGGACTCTGGCCAGCTCACCCTTGTCTGGGGGGCAGGGCTAGCGTGGCATGTGGTGCTGGGGATAGAACCATGGTCCCTACGCTTGCATAAGTTTACCTATGCGGGCACTTTAGTCCGCTGAGCTATCTTCCCGGCCCCTATCTGTGCTTCTGAGGCTTTGATAAGGAATCTTCCCCATCCCTATGTCATGATATTTACCTGCATATTTTGTTCTATTGTCTTTACAGTGTTCTATTCCCCCCCATAAAATGTGGTTTCCCCCAAACATGCCTTACTAAATGACCCTAAAGGAACAGTTTATAAGTATAACATATGTCATGAAAATCACATACACTAATAAAAAACAAAATAGCCTCTGGGAAAGATGAAATCAGATGGTGTTAATGGAAAAATAAAACAAGACTTAACCTCATAAAGCTCTGGCCTCTCCTCCTAAAACCAATCCTCTCTTGCTATCCCACGACTGAGACCCTCCACCCCTCCCCCTCTGATGAGCTGGGTGCACAAAGCTCTACAAAAGCCTGCTGAAAGTAAGCCATTGCTTTTAGCAGACTGGCACTAAAGCTGCAGAGCGAAGCCCGAGGCAGACAGAGCTGCTACTGAGTGAGAAACCAAGACCGGGTTACGTGGAGGATTCAAGCCCCATCAGTGCTGAAAAAGAGGCAGGATAGGTTCCAGAGACACTGAGTCCCCACTGCCACTGCACACAGGCTCTTGGATGAGCCAGAAAGAGACGTTGCTCCCAGAGGTCCGGCTGAGTTTTGCTCAGAGGCTCTCCCAGTCCATCTTTACACTCCCGATATGGGCCGCATTGCAAGGTGGGTGGACTGAATGTTTATCACCACCACTGACTGTGTCCTTAGGAATCAGCTGCCGCCCAGAAAACAGTTGAAGCTGGGTTCAGAGGAGATCTAATCTCATCTTGCCTTCATTGTTCTAGAACAAAACTTTCTGAAAGAGTCAGCCTCCTTGGTACTAATGATGAGCTCATTTCTCACCCTCATGGACACTGGACTCTACAAATTCCAAGGGACAAGCCCTTTTCAAGATTAACAAACATTTAACCACACATGGGAAAGCATACTTGTAATCCCAGCACTCAGCAGGCTGAGGCAGGAGGACTGTTGGAAGTGTGAAGCCAACCTGAGCTACTCCACAGTGATCCAAGACCAGCCTAGACTCCACAGTAAGACCCTGTCTCCAAAAAAAAAAAAAAAAAAAAAAAAGATTAGAAATAGTTTTCAAATAAAGAATCAGTCTTGGGTCAGGGAGATAGCTCAGTAGAATAAGTGCTTGCTAGCAAGTGTAAGGTTCTGAATTCAATCCTTGGTACCACTAAATAAATAAATATTTAAAAAATAAAGAATCAGTCTTTTTGTTCCTGATAAATTTCATAATCAGTCTTTTTGCTTCCCAATAAAAATGAATTTGAGGTATGTGGTAAACTTCAGAATGGCACCTTTATTCCCCTGCCTTCAACATAATTTTGTTCCTGCTAGTCCCAAATCAGAGGCTATGTTTCCTTTGGTACTCTACAGGGAAGACAGCTTAGCTGGTGCGGGAAGCGTGGGAGGACAGCGCTGTCCAGCGCTAGCGGGCGTGGGGTGCGGGCTACTGGGTGCGGGCGGCAGCCGCGCGCCTTCCCGTGGGATGGAACCGCACCGCTGCGTTCACCGCCCTGGTGCTCAGAGCAGCACCAGATCACCTCAGGACAGGACGCTGACTGATCAGTGCTTGGAAGAATGGAAGAACAAATAAATAAAACCAAGTGAGATCTAGACCCAAAGAAACCTGGAGAGGGGCTGGGGAGATGGCTCACTAGAATAAGCACTTCCCTGGCAAGTACAAGGGTCTGAGTTCAATCCCCAGTTCTGAAAAGAAAGAAAGAAGGAAGGAAGGAAGGAAGGAAGGAAGGAAGGAAGGAAGGAAGGAAGGAAGGAAGGAAAGAAGGAGGGAAGGAAGAAAGGAAGGAAGCAAGCAAGCAAGAAAGGAAGAGAGAGCCCAGTGCAATGAGACCACAGACTCCGTGGTGGGGTCTCCACCAGGTTACGCATGACACTCAGCGCAGCTGAAGGTGACACACACAGCTAACACTGGAATGATGCAGAGAAGGCCCCTGCCCACCGGTGCCATACACAGAAAAATAAATAGGTAATTAATAAATAAATCAGTGATGAAAGCAGTCCTTCTCAAATGCTGGTTCCGATACCACCTCAAGAAATTCTATACAGGGGAGAGGAAGAAAGAGATGCTTGTGGTGATCACTGACTGAGACAACGGATCAGATGGCAGAAAGAAACAAAAAGCAGGGGCAATCGGAGGACGGACGCATATCGAGCACTTGCAGGGTGCCCAGTACCTTAAGTTTATTATAGCAAACACATCCACAAAGTGCTATTTTCTAGTAGGTAGGGGGAATAGAGAACTTAAATGACTTGCTAAAAATTACATAATAATCGGGGGCCAGGAAGATAGCTCAGTAGAATAAGCGTCTGACTGGCAAGCACAAGGTCCTGAGTTCAATCCCCGGTATCACAAAAAAAAAAAAAAAAAGTTACACAACAGGTAAAATTTCAATCTGAGATTTAAACCCGGGTTTCTCAGGCCCATGGCTGATTCTGCCATTTCATCAAAAAAATAATTAACTAAGATAAGAGAGAAAAAAATTTTCTATTCGCAAAATGCAACAGATTCGTGGTCAATCATCATAAACTCTCCACCGTCACCACGGACTTACCCTTCAAAATTTAGCTAGATTTGGCAACGCCCGCATTGACTGAATCCCTGCTATGTGCCAGGTGCTACAGTAAGTACTAGCCATGGTCACGCGTCACTGTGCCCATTTTACAAACAGGAAAACTATGGTTCCAGAACTTTTTGAAGTTGAATATTATGTCACAGAGCTGATAACTTGGGATTCAAAATCAAGCCTTCACATAAACCCTTCGGCAAATAAGTTGTTTCCCAGAAGCATGGCCCAACCCTAGAGCTGCACTCTCCCTGAATCCTTTGCCCACTATTAAACCTGTTCTCCTCACGATCCCTTGCCTCACAGGAGACAACCTGAAAGATTATCATTCCTCAGTGCCGCTGAGTGCCTGGAGAAATCCTGTGGCTCCCTCTTAGTCTTTCTTCTTTGTGTGCATGGAAAGGTTTAAATCTGGGGACCGCTCTTCAGAACACTAAGCCCCCATGAAACGTTTCGTGCCCTGTGTGAATTTTAACTGTGGGATTTTGTAAAAGGCAAGGAAGTGCAGGGGGGAGGAGGGTGAGCGCAGGCGCACCAGGAGGGGTGAGCGCTAAGCGCCGAGTCTGGTGCTTACAGGCAAACTAGAATTTTCCACAGTGTGGCTCCGAAACACGAGCCAACATGTGCTGCTCAACTGAAGGATGTCTACAATTCTTTTGCACTTCCTATTTACCCAGTGGTACCTCCCTAAGAGAGTTCCAGTCGTAATTGCGCTGTACCAAGTTTCTCCGAGGAGCTGACTGTAAGGCCTGACACCCACGTAAGGTCCCTGTTGACCAGGCAGGGTTTGTACTGAGGTATTCCCGAAGTACGATTTTCCATGAAAGTAGAAGCACTTAAAGGAATATTACTGAACTTGGTTTTTTTATTTGTACGGTTGGTTGGTCATTTGTTTCTGTTTTGTTTTGTTTTGTTTTGTTTGAGATAGGCTGCAATTTAGCCTGGCGTTGAACTCTGTAGCCCAGGCTGGCCTTGAACGCCAAGTGATCCTCCTGCCTCAGCCTCCGGAATGCTGGGATTACAGGAGTGTTTCACCAAGTCCAGCAATCAAGTCCATTTGATTTTATTTTCTTGTTGTTGCTTTGCTTTTAGCTAAGCAAAATGATGTTTACTAACAACTTCCTTTACCTTGCAGACTAAAACACAAATATAAAACTTTGGTCTGCAATGGGAAACTGGTGGTGGAAGTATGAATCTGATGGCCTGATTTTCGGATTTTTTTTTTTTGTACTAAAAATGAAACCCAAGGCATCATGCATGTTCAGCAAGTGCTCTCCCACTGAACTACATCCTCAGCCAGATAATTATGTTTGGCCAACACCCCCCAATTTAGCATTGTCCCACCTCTCTCTATGGTCCTAGGCCAGGCTATGTCACTCATTTTCTGTGCAGCCCTCAGAGGTATTTCCCCACAGCATCCCTAACTCCATGGAGACCCAAGTCTCTGAGTTCCATGAGCATAAAAAGAGAATGGGAATAAGAAATCACAGAATCCAAATGTCTCATGCTCAGCGTCACAGGCCACTGAGGACTCAGACGCAGCAGGCCTGACTGCCTGCTCTTGCTAACCCCTCGCTAAGTGAAACGTACATGTTAGGATCTTCCCTGGCTTGGTGGCAGGGTGACGCATCCAAGACATGGGACTGAAAGGCCCTGTTTGACCAGGCACCTCGGCAGCAGGCCTTGCAGAGAGCCGGGTCCTACATGACTCAAGAATAGCACACCATTGCTATGTGGCTTTCACTGAAGAGACTCAAGCCCCTTCACTCAGGTTAACACAGCCCCAGCTGCATTCCCACTGCCTGGGACGCCGGGAGACTCTTGCTGTGGACAGAGGACCCAGGATCGCTCTCACTCTTTGCATCCATCAGCCTCGGGGCCATCTGTCAGATTCAACCAACACGTAGCACTGAGCAACAGGGGAGAGGCAACGGTGGAAATTCTCAAATCCTCTTCATTGTCCTAATGAGAAGGTAAAGTCAGTCATGGTAGAAGGAGAAATAGCTAAGATTATAATATTAAGTGTAGTGAATCAGACACAGGAGAAGAGAAGCCCAAAGCATAAATTAAAACCTACACCGTGAATAAGAACCTGGGAAGCAGATCTTTGGCAAGTGGGAGGGAGAGAAAGAGATGGGGGAAGAGGCAGAAGGAGAGGGAAAGGGATGAAGAAAGAAATTAAGAGGTGTCACACCCATGTGTCAGCTCCACGTGAAGAATGCAATCATTGTGTTCTGCAAACATGTATTACAAAAATAAAATTTTAAGACAGAGTTGATAAACTCTGTTGCAAGGAAGAGAGGGCAGAAAGAGGACGAAGGCCACTCCTGCTTGGGAAATGGAGTTTCTAAAGGGTGAAAGGAACCCAGAGTTGACAGAAGGCCGGATGCAGGAAACAAAACCAAATAGGACAGAACGATGCTTTGAGGCTCTTTCCTGGATGGGCCGTGGTTTTGTGTAGCCGACATGAAGTTCAGTAACTTCATGCTCAGGAAATAGTCTGGAGATACTCAGAGGTACGTGAGAAAAGCCCACAGCGCTTTAAGAGCAAAGCCCAGAAAGCCCAGCATGGGGATACAGGGAAGTAAAACTCCCAACCTGACCTGGATGAGTTCTCTAAAATCGGAGGATGAATTTTAGGAACAAACCGAGGTTGAGGGTAAAGCTTTATTGGAGAGAAAAGCTTCTGTCAGAGAGGGACAGAAGGAGGACCCAAGTGGGTTGCCCAGGAAGCTGTTTTTTCCAGGGACTTTTATAGTGTATAACTGTGCAGGGCTAAAGTAGAGAAGAAGGGGGTCTGGCTTAAGTGGATGTGGGGTGAGACAAAACTATGGTCAACCAATGGGATTACAAGCAGCATTGCTCAGGTAAAATTGATTAGGCCCAGGACCAAATGGGGAAGCAAGTCACAAGTTACATAGTAAGCGGGCATGAATACTGGACAGGGTATCTTCCCATTGGGGGTGTGCTAGTGACTCCCTTGGGTCTTTCCAGGTGATCAATACCTATTTAGAATATCAATCCCAGGTGCTACTCTTTTAGCGTTTGCTTGGCCTTTAGGTCTTTAGATCTCGTTCACAGCAGGAGCATCCGTCCCTCCAATAATTGTCTTTGTCTTCTGTTATCTCCTTCCAGAGCCTGGCCCTGTCTGTCTATAATATTTTTAGCTACCTCAGCTTCCTACAGCAATGGGACTGGAGATGACCCTCTCCATCTGCTGTCCATCAAGGCTCATAGTGCCAAGGGCCCAGGCCTGGACAGCTCTCTGCAGCCACTCAGCTTCCCTTATCTGAGACAAAGTGAATCCGTGTCATCCTTCTGCAGAATGTACTCTGTTGATACCTCCATCAGACCTAGTAAAATTCAGTACAAACATGACTGAGCTCTCCAGAACTATGACATCTAGGACATAAAACCTGCTGATAAACCGGGTATGGTGGTGCATGCCTGTAATCCCAGCACTCGGGAGGCTGATGCAGGAGGATTTTTGTGAGTTCAAAACCAGCCTGAGCTACAAAGCGAGCTTAAGGCAAGCCTGAACTGCATAGTGAGACCCTGTCTCAAAAAGACCAAAAATAAGCTGCTGATACACACAGTCCTAGTCCTCAGATTCCATTAGGATCCAAAAGAGTTTACAGCAGGCTGTGCGGAGTTCTCTGCACCCTACACACTGCCAAGTGAGTACCAAACACACATCTTTCGGGGTGTTTCCAGCAGGGAGTGCCACAGATGACGAAAGGAATGCAAGACAAACCTCAACAATCTTCAGTCATCCACAGCATATCTGGGACAAAGAAGCAATTATTCTTTGTTTTATTTACTGATTTATGCATAAAACTGACTTCAAACATGGCCTAGTCAGCCTTTATCAGAGAAACAGGTCTTTGAACATAAAGGGTAAAAATGCAATCTCCAGATTCAAATTGTGTGGATTTGTGTCCTGGATCTGCCACTACTTAGTGTTGTAGGCAGCAGAGTTAGACAGAAATACTTTTAGGCAGTCAGGCAAGGCCAGGCCCTCAAAAGAGATAATACAGGAGACAAGATATCTTGCAACTCTGGGAGGGATGGATGCTCCCACCGTGGGTCAGACCTAAAGACCAAAGGTCAAACAACTACCGACCTCCTTAAAGATTGGCATCCAAGATTGATCATCAACCTGAGGAAGACCAAGAATCATTAATCTGACTACTACTGGCTGACTACCTGATAAAGTCCAGTTCTATATTCATGCCCACTTGCTACATGACTCGCTTCCCTATTTGTTTCTGAACTTAATCAATTTTATCTGAGCAATGGTACTTGTAATCCCATTGGTTGACCATAGTTTTGTCCCACCTCTTGTCCACCTAAGCGAGTTCCCATGTCTTCACCACCTTAGACCCACCTCACCACATGGTTTTACTCTATAAAAGTCCCTGGAAGAGACAGCTTCCTGGGGAACTACCCGCACGGGTAGTTCCTGGGGAACTCTCCCACAGGAGCTTTCTTTCTCTCAATAAATCTATTCTGCTCATAACCTGTGTTTGTTCCTAAAATTCGTTCTTTGGTTTTAGAGAACACGAACTCATACAGGTCAGAGATCTTTTTCCCTGTCATTTGGAGGTTCCCTGTATCGTTTGGAGGTCACCCACCTGCGATCAGTTTCTCTCCTTGTGTCCTTAGGACACACTACTGAACAGTATCTGTCCCTGTGGTGTGGTTTTGAGTTTGGTTTTGGTTTTGGTTTGGAGACATAGTCTCATTATGTATTCCAGGCTGGCCTTGAATTCATTATGCAGCCCAGGCTGGTCTCGAACTCATAGCAATCTTCCTACCTCAGCCTCCCAAGTGCTGGGATTACAGGCATGTGCCACTGCACCCAACCTGTTGTGGGTGTGATATAATGCACACAAAATTTACAGCACACTGTGAATTTCACATAGCAAACATTTAGTAAATGTCACATGTACTTTTATAGAATCATATTATTAAATAGTTTGGTGGTTAAGAGCCGAAGCACTGTGCTCTATTCAGGCTCAGATGCTTGCTAACTGTGAGACCATGGGCCACGAGCTAGTGTCCCTTAGCCTTCATTTTATCAAGTGCAAGATGGCATTGATGTCAGGACCTCCTTCATTGTGCTATGTTAAATGTTAAATTACATTATGGATATAAAGCAATCAACACAGGGTCTGATGCAGTTATGGTTCAGAGCTGCTAACTAGCTGCATTATTAATAAATAGGGCTATAGGAATTTTACTGTTTCTTCCCTGAAAATGTAAAAGGGACTTTTTTTTTTTGGAGACAGGGTCTCACTATGCAGTTCAGGCTGGCCTTAAGCTCACTTTGTAGCTCAGGCTGGTCTCAAACTCACAACAATCCTCCTGCCTCAGCCTCCCGAGTGCTGGGATTACAGGCATGCGCCACCACCCCCGACTTAAAAGGGACTATTTTTGCTGAGTCAAAGATTTCTGTACATAATTTCTTCTTTTTGACTGATTTGACAAAGTCGCACAGTAATCGCCACCTTCAGAGCAGAGGCAGGGGCCAGGGAGATGGCTCAGTAGAATAAGCGCTTCCCTGGCAAGCACAGAGGCCTGAATTCAATCCTCCGTTCCAAGGGGAGGGAAAGAAAAAAAAGAGGCAAAGGCCAGGAGACAAAATACATGCACGGGCGGGATTTCTCAAGTCAGCCGCCAGGGAGCAGAATTTTGGTGTTGAACTTTACAAAACCCCAGAGCAACCTTGCAAATAAATCCAGCTGAAATCAAGGGTAAACGATGTTCTCTCAAGGTGAGAAGGGTCCTCAAAGGCATTGGACAACGTCTCTTGGGGAGGTGAACAAGGACAGACACGCCTGGAGTCGTCAGGGCGATCCTAGGGTGTCCATCGCCCACCAGCCTCAGCACCGTTCTCTGGCGCCCCGATCTCACACGAAGAAAATGGACGAGTGAACCCATCCTAGGAGAGCTCTGAGCTGCAGGCAGTGAATACTCCTGGATCTAGGATCTCGCCTGGCTCTGCAGGACGGCCCCGTAAACCTCACGGGTTGTGTGCAGACCAGACAGCCAGCGCCCCTCTCAGCTGTCCTGAGCACAGGGGCAGTCTCACATATGAGAAGCTATAAAGAAAGAGTTCTGAAGCACAAAGGGGGTTAGGCAAGGGACGGAACCTCTTTAGGGACAGGGGTCCTATGTCCCTGAGTCTAAGGGAAAGCAAAGGTAGAAAGCAGAAAGGGAGAAGAAAGTGGCAAAAAATGGGAGGCGTGTCCCATGTGATTCCTCAGGCCCACTCAGTAGCACCTTGCACAGGTACCCTGTCCCTTGTTAAACTTCTGAGCACCAACCAAGGGTTTCATAAGGTTAGTGGTAAGAGTCCAAGCATGCACATATGGACATGGTGGCATATGCATTATGGCTTGTGTCTAGATGTCCCCTCCCAAGCCCTCAGGCACTCAGAGGTGGGGCTTTTAGAGGTGGCAGGGCATGACATGTGGTACCAGGGATTGAACCTGGGACCTTGCGCTGGTGAGGCAATCCAATTGCCTTAGACCACTGAGCTATCTCTCCAGCCCAAGTTTCTGTTTCTTAGGGTCACTCAGTATAGCACAGGTTGTGTTGATTTCTTTGGAGACTTCTGCTGCTTGAGAGTCCCCTTGATTCTTGTCTGGATGATACTACAAGGCCAGTTTCCGGTAAGACTTTTTGATGTTTGAAGGTGAGGCGCCCTTCTTAAGTTCTAGTACTGTATAGAGGATCATCCCACTTTTGGACAGCTGGTGGGCTGCTTTGTCCACACGAGACACGTTAATTTGCAGAGGCTACAGACCATAATCAGCTGGCTCCAAGGCAGGGTGGCGTGGCAGAGGGGAACAGTTCACAGCAGGCACCTGGTAGCAACACAAGCAAAACGATCAGCCAGTTCTTAGAATGCTAAAGTAAGAATGAAATTCTGGTGTTGTCTAGATCAGTGCCTCATCGTGTGATGGAATTCTCCCTACAACATCTACAATAACCTTGACCAGATTCATCCCACTGGAATCTCTCCGGTGGGATACAATGCACTGCTTCAATTCCTGAACTAAACACACACACACGCACGCACAAAGGTGTCCTGCCACCTTTGCATATCTTTTATTGAGAATGAACCTTGCCAAACCACGAACCAAATGGCTCTTTAATGTCATCATCTTAAGTCCCTGCCTCACCCTGATCATAATTTCATAATAATCTTTCTCAAATGTGTCCCAGAAGTATGTACAACAACTTTTATTTTGTTCATTTTGGTTTGATTTGGTTGATTTGGCCTGGCTTGGTTTTGGTTTCCACCAGCACATAGAACAGTGTAAATCCCTCCTTGCCACGGACTCTCAGCTTCTCTTTATATGACCGTGATACTCGAGTTCACACCCTCTCCATGGAGTCCTGTGGTTCCTGGAAACTAGGCCACTGTCTGAGGCAGGACAGGTGCTCAAGAAATATTTGGTTCAGGGCCAGCCAGAGAGCTCAGCAGACTAAAGCACCTACTTAGGGAGAGTGCAGCGCCTGGAGTTCATCCCCCGCTTGCTAAGCCGGCCTCACCCCAGGGACTCCCTGAGATGGAGATGATTGAGACAGGGCATGGGGGCATGCCCCTGTAACCCCAACACTTGGGAGGCTCAAAACAGGAGAATCACTAGAAGTCCGATCTACATAGTAAGACCCTGTAAACCCTGTACTAAATAGATTTTTTTTTTAAGTATTTGGTTCATACATGAATGGTATCTCAAAGAGTTCCTTTTGTTTTGTTTGTTGTTGTCATTAGTGCTTGTAGTGTAATTAACAGGCAAGAGGAACTGTAGGATTTCTATATGACATCACTCTGCAGGGCTGGCTCTTGCCAATCACCGTGGGCCAAGTTCACTAATCACCACCCCAGCATGCATCGCCAGGGTGGTGAAGGGGTTGACTTTGGCAACAGAATGTGAACAAAAGCTCTTACTCCCTGTCCCTGTTCCTGCCAGCTGGGACACAGGGTGATTGGAGCAATCTGGGAGGCCTGTGTCGAGGATGACAGACAGCAGGTTGATAATACCTCTTAGTTATGAGTTTATGGTGAAGGCTAATAAAAGAGGCAGATGGAATGTTTTCAGGGAAGCAGGAAGATCAAGGCCCGCTCACAGAATCGGAGGCTCTCCCAGGGCCAAGACCTTCTCCGGAGGCCCATATTTATTTAATTGTCTGAACAAGGCAGGGAAGTGCTCAAGAAAGGCAGAAGTGGACTTCTCCAAGTGAGGTATTAAGTTGATCACCACCACCCCCCCGAAAAAGTTGATTCCCCAAGAGTGAGAGGTCTGAGGCTACAGTCTTTATTCCAATGGGGCTGGATCCAGGCCTCCTTGGCTGTGACCTTGTCTCATCCTTTGAAGCTTTCAGCTTTATCTGCCATTACAGGCCTCCATGGGAATCAGTGATTCACAGAGGTCCACTCACTCTGAGTCTGCTGCCCATCTCCAGGCCCAGAGCCCAAGCACTGGACAGACTCACAAGTGAACGTGGAAAGCCAACTGGTTAATTCAAGTCCTGCTCAGAGCTGTAGTGGTCTCCATCAGACAGAGCCACTTACCTGCCCCGGGTCTTATCCATGACTTTATGTAGACTGTAGGATGAGAATGGCACTGTGCTGTTTGAGAGCTGTAGTTTGAAGTTGCTTTGTTATGGCATGTTAGCTGGTTCCTTAATTAATGCCACAATAGATCCTGGAATTTCATCTTAGGAACTCAGTGTAGAATTCTCCTGGACCACGCCACCTCTTCAGTGGCATTCCACTGAACAACATTCCAGGACCATGACCACTAAGACCATGACCACAGCCCTCAGAGCAACAATGAGAATTCTAAGTACTAACAGTACACTTAATGTTTTCTATTAACATCTGAAATCCTAACAACTCCAAGGTGAAGATATCTACACAAGAATGGATAATTACAAAAATGAAATATAACTAAAAACTTAAAATGTTATTAAAAGAAAAAAATCAAAGACCGAGATGCCACCTTTCTTCTCCTTGGGGTCACCATGACACAAGGTTGTCCTTAGCCCTATTGTTTTTCTTTCTACCCATTTTTGGAAGACTCACTACTCACACAGAAACTCTACAGTATTACTCATATTTCCGCTTTTAGATGAAGGGTCAGAGGTTTGGGAAGGTTCTCAAGGCCGTGTAGCTGCCAGACCACAGACACAGAAGGCAAGCCTGTCCACTCCAGAGTGTCCCCAGTCCACAAGGACTTTTCTGGTACTAACTCCAACACAGACAGGAAGAGGAGGAAGGCCCTGGTCTTTCAGCTCTGAGGTGAGGTGGCTCTCCTTGCTGAAGCTTTGGACTCATCCACCAAATCAGGGCAGAAGGGGCTTCTGGTAAGCCAGGAGCTGTTGGATTCGTACAGTCATCCTGAGGGACTGAAGTGTTTGAATCCACAATGAATAACGAAATTAATTCTGCTCTCAATTTTTCACATCCAGGGAGTCCTTCCCCAATACACACACACACACACATACACACACACACACACACACACCAAAATAAAGTTTGCCAAAGATTCAAAATAGCAGAAGCTCTTCGTGCCAGATGGGAGGTGTTGACAATATCCATCCCAAAGGTCTCAAGTGTACCACCATCCTGAGAAGACACTGAGGCTGGGGATATAACTAAGCACCTGCCTGGCAAGTACAAGGTTCCAAGTTCAATCCCAAGAAGAAGAAGGAGGAGAAGGACAAGGACAAGGAGAGGAGGAGGAAGATGAAGAAGAGGAGAAAGAGGAAGAAGAGGATAAAGAGGAAGAGGACAAAGAGGATAAGAAGGAGGAAGAGGATTGTTGGGAGCCGAGCCAAGATGGCGCCCGCTCCTCGCTCCCCCGCCCATCGTGTCTGCAAAGATGGCGCCCATATCCGGCTTCCTGGTTCTTGTTGCTGTACCAACCTCTCCCTTATTTAGAATAAGCCCGCCATTGCTGTAAGATCTACCAATAGTAATCGGCCACGTGTATAATTATGATTGGTTTGTGAAATCT
>PVKA01023379.1:0-35727 GCA_004027165.1 Ctenomys sociabilis
GCCAGGTTAATAGTTAAAAACTGTCCCTCATGTGCAATTCATCTTCCTGCTCCTCACCTTGGAGTTAATCCACGAGGATTGATCCCTAATGCTCTTTGGCAAATGGATGTTACTCATTTGGCTGATTTTGGTAATCTCAAATTCATTCATGTGACTATTGATACCTTTAGTGGATTTATTTTTGCCTCCCTCCAAACCAAGGAAGCTACTAAACATGTTATAGCCCATATGTTACAAGAATTAACTGTGTTAGGCTGTTCTGAACAAATTAAAACAGACAATGGACCAAGTTATACTATCTCCACTTTTGCACAGTTCTGCAAAAAACTTAACATCATACATATCACAGGTATTCCCTACAACCCTCAAGGCCAAGGCATTGTGGAACAAGCTAATCATACGTTAAAATCAACAATAGAAAAAATAAAAGGGGGAGACTGGTATCCAATGAAGGGATCGCCAAGAAACATCTTGGCACACTCTCTCTTTGTTTTAAATTTTTTAACTGTGGATGCTGAGGGGCGATCGGCTGCTGCTCGCTTTTGGCATGCAGAGACGTGAACACACTTTGCCACAGTCTTGTGGAGGGACCCCTTGACTAATTCTTGGCATGGTCCAGACCCAGTCCTCATTTGGGGTCGTGGATCTGTCTGCATATATTCTCAAGAAATGAAATCTGCCAGATGGCTGCCAGAAAGACTGGTCAGACAAATTGACCAGGTTCCAACTGGTAGAGGATGATCCATTGGACACCTCCAGGGACACCTGTTTGCCCTGAGAATACCTTTTTGTGCTTATTTGCAGATCATGAATGGAAAAATGATTCTGGGATTTCTGACAACATTGCCTTGGATTGTTAAGTGCAGCTTTGAAGATCCCGACCCAGAGAAGCTACAACGATTGTTGTATGGTAATCCTTGTGAGTGTAAAGGGGGCTGTGGTACTCATGGCACTGTGGTAAGTGGCAAGCCAGTTGACTGCGGGAACAAAATGGCACGAGCCTACCTTCAACAGAGTAGTACTGGAACCACTATAACAAGCTGGAAGTGTTCAGTTAAACCTAAACTTACTTCCACTGGGAATGGCAAAAAAGGCAATGCCCTAAGGAGTGCACAAGTTACCAAACAGAAATGCACTCTTCTTGCTATGATACCTTTCAGGAATGTGTGGGACCCAACTCTGAAATATATTATGTAGCCACATTGCTTAAGTCCAAACGTGCTACCCTGGGAGGGGACTGGTCTAATATTCCCACTGTTGTAGGTAATCCTAAGTTCTCTCAGGCTTCATGTGTGGATACCCCTGGACAGCCTGTTTGCTGGTCCCGACATGCCCCTATTCATGTATCAGATGGCGGGGGTCCTCAAGACAGTCTCAGGGAATAAGATGTAGAACAAAGATTACGGGAATTGGAGGACCGACTGTTTCCAAAGATTCATTATCACCCCCTGGTACTTCCCAAGCCACATAGAGTTGATTTGGACATTCAAACCTTACACATTCTTGGAGCCACTCATCGTACACTCAATGCCTCCAACCCTCGCTTGGCAAGTGACTGTTGGCTATGTCTGGCACTTGGTACACCCTTGCCCCTTTAGTGATCCCCTCTACGCAGACTGGTGCCCCCTCTGAGGTTCTCAGAAACTGCTCTATTTCACAACCTTTTAGAGTCCAACCCACAGGATTAAATAATTTTACATGTGTGCAGAGCCTTGGCCTTGGAGGCAATGATTCTATAGATCTTGGCTTTGTTGCCTTTGGCAGCTGTGTAGATCTTTTTAACACATCCTCCCTTATGTGTCCCCCTCCTGGCCAGGTGTTCGTATGTGGAGGTAATTTGGCTTATATCTTTCTCCCTGTGAACTGGACTGGCCTCTGTGCAGTTGCCTCCCTGCTCCCTGACATTGACATTATCCCTGGAGACCAGCCTGTGCCAATCCCTAGTTTTGAATATGCCCTAGGCCGCTCCAAAAGAGCAGTGCAAATGATCCCTCTTCTAGCGGGTATGGGCCTGACTGGAGCCATAGGTATGGGCAGGACAGGGATGGGAGTGGCACTACACTCCTATGCAAAATTGTCTTAACGGCTCATTAATGATATTCAGTCCTTGTCTCGTTCCATCCAGGATGTGCAAGATCAAATTGATTCATTAGCAGAGGTAGTCCTCCAAAATAGGTGAGGATTGGATCTCCTTACCGCCAACAAAGGAGGGATTTGCCTGGCGCTTCAAGAGAAATGTTGTTTTTATACTAATAAGTCTGGTATTGTCCGAGATAGAATTGCAAGGTTGCAGAAAGATCTGATTAGGAGACGACAAGAGCTGATTGACAGTCCATTTTTAGGAGCCTGGAATGGGCTTCTACCATACCTTCTTCCAGTTTTAGGACCTCTTTGCATACTTCTGCTCCTGGTCACCTTTGGCCCCTGTATTTTCAATAGACTAATGACCTTTGTTCGAGAACAGATAGATTCTGCCTTAATGAAACCCATTCAGGTCCATTATCATAGGCTTGAGATGGCCGATCGGGATAGCTGTGATGAAGTTCACCCTGCCTATGATGAGGCGGAGGTGGCCATCCCTTAGCGCTCCCACCCTTGGTGAGATGTTCAGGCCAGCCAAAGACAGGTAATAAGGAGCATGCATGAGACACCGCTCGCTGCCTAAGACAGGAAGAGGACCCTTGCTGTCCTACTATCCTATGACGGGCAAAGCTTGAGCTGGACCAGTGCAGAGGACTCCTCAACCTAAGACAGGCGCTGCCCCCTCAACCGATGGCCAAGTAAGCCTTGCATAAAGAAATAAAATTAAAAAGGGGGACCTGTGGAGAGCACCGTAGCCCGGAAGCCTTCGTTTCTATTCCTTTTATGGATATAAGTTACACTTCCTGTAGAATTGCTGCATCATGACTTCCTGTCACATAGTCCTTTAGTTGATCACCTGAGTATTGTTGGCCTATAGCATTACCCTAATATACCTACGTCATTAGTGATGTTGACTTCCCTTCCCTCTGCTATATAAGCTGTATCGCTTCCTTGAATAAACGAGACTTGATCAGAATCCTATCTTGTTTCCATTTCTCGCTCACCTGTTCTTTGTCTTCGTCAGTCCCCTCTCCTCCCCTAGGTGACCTGCATTGACTGACCCACTGGACGGGACACAGCGCTGTCTTCTGGAGAGCTTTTCTTGCTCCAGAAAAGCTAGTCTTTTTGGTCAGTTCAAGCTTTTGACTGATACTGTGAGGCCCATTCAAACTATGGAGAGTAATCTGCTTTAATCAATCCATGGATTTCAATATGAATCTCCGGAAATACCCCCACAGAAAAAAACAGAGCAATGTTTGGTCACATCTGGACAAGCCAAGTACACATAAAGTTAATGATCATAGCCATCTTTATTCACAGCAGCCACTGGCGTCTTCACTTTAAGCCATGAGTCTATGATCTACAGTTCAAAGGCAAAACCTGACCCACCTCCTGTTTCGAGAAATAAAGCCTTCAAGAATACAACTACACATATTCATGTACATATTTTATGTGGCCTTTTTTGTACTACGTAGCAGACCCAAGCAATTGTCATGAAACCACGTGCAAAATCTAAACTGTGAGCTACATTTGGCCCTTCATAGGAAACATAGATCAAACTTTATTTTAGGTGGCCACATGCCCAGCCATATACTTGGAGTCTGCAGAGAAGGGAAAGGGTAATCATGGTGGCAAAGAGCAGACACTGCAGCATAAGACTTTGCTTCTGAGTGCACACCCATAGTCTCATCACTCTGGGAAGCCAAGACTGGAGAATTGCAAATCCAAGCCCAGCCTGGGCAGGTGAGCAACTTTGTGAGACTTCATCTCAAAAATAAATAAATACAGGGGCTGGGGAGATGGCTCAGTGGAATAAGTGCTTTCCTGGCAAGCACAAGGGCCTGAGTTCAATCCCCGGTTTTGCCAAAATAAATAAATAAATACATACATACATAAATAAAGATTGGGAGTGTAGTCAGAGAGAAGGCCCTGACTTAATCCACAGTGATGCGCATACACACACACACACACACACACACACACACACACACATGACAGCAATAACTAATATGGATTGGGCTTTCCCTATGGGCCAGGTCCTAGGTAAGGCTCTCTGTGGAGTTCCTCCAAAGCTCATAACAGCCCTTCTAGGTCAGGGCAGTTATTATTCGCTTTTTCAGATCAGCACGTCAGGAAATGCGGTATCTTAGCAAAGAATGAGTGCAAAGCTTGATTCAGACCCCGCTAGTCTGCTTTCTGAGCCCAAGGGCCTGCCCTCCAGGCTGCTCCGCCCCTCCCCAGGCCAGAGCCCTCCAGCCATTGTCCCCTCATTAGCTCCTCTGCTACATGGTGGAGACTGTGCAGTGGGAGAGCCAGGCACACACAACCACAGCAGGCTGGAAACTGAGGCAAGGGCTTGCGTGCCGAGCAGATGTAGCAGCAGGGCAGGGGGTCGCAGCAGGGCTGGGCCAGGCTGGGCCGTGGCAGGCATACAGGATGACCACAGGGCAGCGTGCTGTGGAAATAGAGGATAAAGGCGGCAGGAAGGGAAAGAACACTGGTTTTCAGCACTGGAGACTGAACCCAGGGCCTTCATGCATGTGCTGAGTCTACTACTGGTTTACATCTAAATCTCTTTTCTTTGTATTTTAGTACAGGCTTTATAGGATCTATAGGGTCCCACTATCTAGATTGAGCTCAGTGACCTGTCTTCAGCATTCCATGTACACACCACCATGCCCAGTCTCAGTGGCAGTCTCAGGGTGCCTTGGGGGCAGGGCCCGCACGACATGATGGAGATCAAACCCTGGCCTCTGTGTCTGCCTAAATAGGCGCTTTAATCCACTGAGCTATTTGGCCAGCCCTTACATCCTTTTTTTTAAAAAATATACTTTGAAACTAGGTCTTGCTAAGTTACCCAAGATGCCCTTGAGCCTGTGATTCTCCTACCTCAGCCTCCTGAGTAGCTGAGATTGCAGGCATATGCCTCCTCTGCTGCTTGAGAAATGGCATGTTTCACAAGTAATAGATAAACATCCTGGCTGGATCACAGGATTCTTACAGGGGCATCTGAGAGCACTGTTTGGAAGTGGAGATGGGAGCTGAGTGAAGGAAGAACCTGAATATTGGTCTGCAGAGCTGAGCTGCCTTCAGGGGACAGCAGGGACATAGGAGGACAAAGAGCAGTGAGGTCCCGTGACATAGCAGTTTCTTTAGGAACAAGCAGGGTGGCATCAGGGCTGAGAGCAGCAGAGCACAACCTGGAGAAGAGGCCCTGAGAACTCACCGTGAGAGCAACCTAGCCCATGAGTGCCGGGGGCCAAGGTGGCAGGGGGAGTCCAGTGCCCAGCTGCAGCTCTGCATGGTCTTGGAGTACCGTGTCTTCTCTCCCTGACCTTCTTGGCCACAAAGCACTGCTCCCCCACAAGCAGCTGCGGGGAGAGGAGAGCCGAGCCTGGCTGCGGTGTGCTCTCAGCTCTGGCCTCTTCTCTGTGTCTCTGGGCTGCAGTCTCTTTCAACAGAGATGGGATGATCTTGGTGGGAGTCTCATGGAGCATGCTGCTGGGCCTGTCACACAGCAGGCTTGGGGACAGTGGCTGGCATGTGGCAGTTGCTGCATGTACTACCTGTCAGCACAGCCACCCGCCCTCCACGCCTGCCAGGACAGTCACTGGACCAGAACCCAAGGAAGCACAGGTTCCTTCTATACAAGGCCATGGTATTTCACATAGCTTGAGCGCAGCCTCCGGTAAATATTGAAGCCTCTTTATGTGACTTAGAACACCTAACACTAAGTCAGTACTGTGTGAACAGCTGATATACTATATTACTAAAGAGAGTGACTGAGCGGGGCATGGTGGTGCCGACCGATAATCCTAGCACTCACAGGGGTGAAGCCTAGATGTAGCTCAGTGTGAAGGCCCTGGGTTCAATCTCAGTACTGGAGAGCAAGAGAAAGAGGAAGAGGGAGTGGGAGATGGGCAGAGGGAGAGGGAGAGAAGGAAAAAAGGGAAGGAGGTAGGGAAAGGAAGAGAGCTTGCTTATTGGTCTGTAATGTGCAGGACAGACACACTGTTTAAGTATTTCCAGTGCAGGGCTGGCCAGATAGCTCAGCAAACTAAAGTGCCTGCCAAAGCAGGGACTGGGGTTCGATCCCTGATCCCTGGCGTGCCATACCAGTGACATGCTATGCCAGCTCCGACCCCGGGGTGTGCTAAGACAGCAGCGCACACCTGTAATCCCAGCGTTTGGGAGGCTGAAAACAGGAGAATCACTATGAGTCTAATTTGTGTAGTGAGACCCTGTAGACCCTGTATTAAATACATTTTTTAAATAATAAAAAAGGTATTTCCAATGTATATTTGGTTGCATGTACAGATGCAGAACCTACAGCGCAGCCCGCCCCCATTCCACGGGGTGGGGGCGGAGGGACATGGACACACTGTGACTCACAGAGCACTCACGGCGCACAGGTGACACAGAGTGCTGAGGTCTCGAGGACCTGGAAGGCCAAACAGGACTGGGATCTGGGCCTCCCCATTACAGAGGCTGGCTTTGTGGGAGTTTTGTTGTTTGTTTTATGATTTTTTTTTTTCTCTCTCAGTATTAGGGTTTTAACCCAAGGTCTTTGCACTGAGCTATATTCCCAGCCTTTAAAAGAATAATTTTTTTTTTTTTTAAATAGGCGCTTTCTAAATCACTCAATTGCCCAGGCTGGAGTCAAGCTCAGGATCTCTTGTCAGCCTCCTAGAGGCCGACAAGAGGCATGGATCACCATCCCTGCTCAGGGTCCACCTTTTGTTTTTACTACTATTTAGGATCTGTGTCAATAAGCAAAGCAAATGCTGTGCTAACAAGAGGCAGGAGGAGCAAACTGGTCCTTCCAAGCCAATGCTCAGATACTTAACCACCAGAACAGCAAGAGCATCTGTACACACTGGCGACAGGTCACCGCCCAGAGCTGTCCCTCTTGGTAGCTGGATCCTGGGAGGGGCAGAATTAAGGGCTTGTGGAAGGCACGTAGGAGGCTCAGGGCGATGGCTTCAAACACTTCAGCAGAAAGATGTGCTGATCCTCATCTCCATCCTGGTGGCTTGGGGCTGTTCCGCCTGAATGCCGGGACTGCTTGTCACGTACCCACGTCCTCTGAACAACCTGCAAACAACATGAGCTGAAACTTTAAGATGTCATCAGGGTTGAATATTTGGTCAAATTCTAAGATATGTTGTATCATAAATATGCTTAAGTTATTCTTAAATGTTAGCGAGATTATATTTTTAAACCTTACAAATAACATCATGAAGATATGAATAATGCAATGGTGTGTTAAAGGTGTTCGTTATGCACTGAGTATCGGTGTCCATGAAAAATTCCTACGCTGAGATCCCAGTCTCCAGTGTGCTGGGACAGGGTCCTGGACCCACTGGGAAGTAACGAAGGATAGGGACTTTATGAATGGGATTAGTGTCCCTGTAAAGGCGACAGGAGAGCTCTCAGGCCCTCTTCCTGTGGTAAGAACACGACAGGAGACAGCAATCCGTGACTCCGGCAGCAGCCCACCCTAGACCCTGAGTATTTGGACACTGGCACTTCAACCCTGGAAGTATCCTCCCTGCCAGTCTAGGGATTCTGTTTTGAAAATCTGAACTGGGTTGAGAGAGCTTTCTGTCTGCAAATCTAAACCCAGAGTATGGTGAAATTAAACTCCACAACTGAGAGTGAGAGAGCTCCCTAGTACTGATGATGCAACATCAGAATTCCTAGATCCTGAGGCTTAGAATTTGGGAAGGTCGAGGCTGCTTTTTAATGTGAAAATCAACTTGCATTCTTGCTCAGAAAGACACCCACGTGTGTGCTATCCCATGAGTGTCATGGTCAGAGGGAGACACACCTGGTTCTGCCAGGGAAAGGGCAGGGGGCTGGCAGCGGAAGCAAACTGGGGAACAGGAGAGGGCGCGGCCTGGGTCTGGACCTGAGAAGGGGCTGGGAGCTCGCTTCCCTCAGCGCCTGCCCAGGAGTGCAGAGCTGGCCAGGGTGGCGCTTTAGTTAGCTAATCTGCCCATCAGTAATTTACCAGAAAAGAGAAGTCTGTACTAGAGAGTGTTGGGGTAACTTCTTGCCTTTCTGGACAGTCTCTGATTCTTTTCTGCAGCACATTTCTTAAAATAAAGGAAGTCCTTCAAGTTTGCTCTGCTGTGAATATATATTGATAAAGAATTTCAGATCTTGTTTCCCAAAGAATGAATAGTCAAGGGCCAGGGAGATACCTCAGTGAACTAAGTGCTTTCCTGGCAAGTGCATGGGCCTGAGTTCAATCCCCAGTTCCGCAAAAAAAAAAAAAAAAAAAAAAAAAAAAGAATGGATAATCAAGATTACAGTGTCTCAGGATCAGAGGAATAATTTCCACATTATCTTCCGTATTGCTCATGTGACCTACATTCTTCATGTCTCAGCACCCTTCACCAGGGTGCCCCCCTTGGGGCTCAGGGTTTCATTCCCTCAGGCTTCAAGGACTCTCCAGCGTTCCTGGTCAGAAGCTGCTTCCCAGGGTGTCTGCCCTGTGCTCCCATTCTCCTGTGTGACTGCAGGCTGAGGAGAAGGGGCATGTCTGGCTTCTGAGAAGAGGAGGGAGGGTTGGCTATGGCCTTGAGAGCCTGTCCCTGGGCTCTGGGTCTTGCAGGGGCAGTCGCCTGGCTCTGCCGCTAATTTGCTGTACCTCCCTACGCAGGTCACCTTGGTGCTTTATGCTTCAACTTTACTAAAAATGGCAAGAATTCTAGCATCTCCCAAAAAGGTAGCAACTGGCTACTTACTATTTAGATAATATTTTCAAGGCATAATGGGCCAAGATCAGTCCCAGCAGAAAATCAAAGATCTGCAGCCTCCCTAAAAAGGATGCATCTTTCTTCTTTAAACATTCCAAGGAAATAAGCTTTAAGATGTTTGTGTACTGTTGAGAAAGAACAACCACAAATTCTCAGTCAGGAAACTGCTTCTTAATTTGTCTTTAGTGAACAAGGTGGGTGCATAATTGAGCCCAGCTTATGGACAGTCCTGTGCCACTCAAAGCTATGTAACTAGAGACATTAAGATGCAGAAATTAAAACAGAAGGAGGCTGTAATACCAGTGCTTGACAGTTACATTTTAATGAAAAGTATATATAATCCTAAATACGCTAATGACAGTAATGGCCTTAATTAATCCATTTGCTTAAACCTTAAAGAAGGTATTTGGGAGGTTAGAGAGACTCAAGGGATATGGGCAGAAGACAGGTAAAATTTAAATGTTTTTGGTACTGGAGATTGAAATCAGGGCCTTCACACTAAGCTATTAATCAGTTATTGATTGATTGATTTAGACAGGGACTAAGTTGCTAAACATAATGCACAGGGTACCGCATGCAGGCTGGGCTAGAGATAATCCTCTAATGAATAGAGACTCAGGGCATTGTAATCCTCCTGCCTCAGCTTCCCCAAATAGTGGGACTACAATGCCCTGAGTCTCTATTCATACTCTCAGAAGCCTCGTTAGAAAATGAGACACTTTATGGGCCGAGCTGTGCCTCCCCTCAAGCTCTCAGTCCCTTGGAACGTGACCTTGGTTGTAAACAGGCTCATGTAGAACATGGATGTGGTTGGTCTGGGTGAGGTCCTACAGGCCTCTCCTCCACTTGTGGACTTGTGTGCTTATCAGAAAGGGAGATCTAGGGGGCCGGGGAGATGGCTCAGTGGAATAAGTGCTTCCCTGGCAAGCGCAAGGACCTGAGTTCAATCCCCAGTTCTGCCAAAAAATAAATAAATAAATGTTAAAAAAAAAAAGGGGGGAGATCCAGACCGAGACCCGCAGGCAGGGTGTGCACCCCATGCAGACAGGTGTCTGTAATGCACAGCTAAGGAACTCTGGAGATGGCTGGCAGGAACTCTGGAGATGCCAGGAGCCAGGGGAGCCTGGAGAAGATCCCCACATGGTCCTCTGCCATCTATGTCTCAGACTTCCCAGCTCCAGAACTGGGCGACAACTCAACCCGAGGCGCAGGACCTCTCATGCATACTGCTTGCTCATGGCAGCCTAAGAAACCAGCACACTTGTTACACCTAGCTGTTCTGCCCTCAGGAGCAAGATAACGTGCTCTTCCATTCTCATTCTACTCATTGGGAGACTTATTTGCATTAACATATTATTTTCTTAAAATACAAATATTTCTCTGAGAGGTCCTGGTCACCAGTCATCCACACCCAATGGCATTACTGCATTTTGCAGAGAAGGCCACAGAAGTGCCCTTTAGGACCTGGCCATTCCCCTCTTAGGAGGTGATGGCTAATGTCCCTCCGTCAGGCTGCAGGTGGGCTGTGGCACGCTTGTGACTACGAAAGGCTGTAGATGTCCTGCTACCGTGACTGTGAAGGCAGGCCGTCAAGTTGGAGCCTTGGCAGTGGACACTGGCCTCAGGGCGGAAACTCAGATTCTCTTTTCTGGAGGAATCGCACGGGACGAGTTAAGATCTTGACCAGAGAGCAGCCCAACAAGGCTGCAGGGGCTCCCATCGTTCTGCTGCTCTGGTGTGGCCTCTGCTCAACTGTAAGCACCAAAGTCTCTCTCCTGAGACTGCTCTGAATTCCTGGCCCACTGAGACCAGAAGCGGTGACAAAACAACTGCTGTCTGCTTGGGTTGATTTATCAGATAGCAACGGATGGTGGACATGTTGTAACTCGTTCCTCAGATTATCACATTTCTTGACTTTTAAGTCAACTGTTCCAGAATTTAAGTTTCTTTAGCAAAGGCTGGGAAGGCCTGAGGAGAGGCGACGATTTGGCAGCCTTAGCATCCATTTTGCAGGTTTCCCTGGAGTCTGGTGGGCAGTTTTGCAACCACTCAAAGCAGGCAGCACCACAGGCAGCGCCGTTCCTGTTGGCGTCTGCCAGCGGCTCATCTAGAAGGTCCGGGGCCCTGAGGAGTAGAAACCTCTGATCACACTAATGTTTATGTAAATCAGTACATTTGCATACACACCAGAGTACCTCTTTCCAAACATGTTCTCATTTGCAGCATTGTGCCATTGGCCATTGTGGGCACATTCATTACCAGCAGACAAGGTCATTACCAATGGGGTCAGGTTTTTCCAACTTTTGAAGACCTCTATTTTCAAGCAGACCCGAGTATCAATTCTAATGATTCTTGCTGAGTTTGTGATGAGGTAAGGAGGCCAGGATAATAAAGGTGTTGGCACTTTCAATAATCCTGCCCCTTGGCATATCGCTGGGGCCTGGCTCCAATCAGTTATGACATTCCGACAGCCACTTCCTTCCTTTTGGAAAAAGCCTGGATCCTTTTGACACTCACGTGTTCCCAGCACTCCCTCTCTGCCTGCTGCTTGTTTTCTATGGTGTCTTTGGTTGGCTTCCCTTTATCAGGGCATTTGAATAAAACATCCCCTCGTAGCCCCTTTGTGGCTGAGTTCTTGCCTGTTGCTTCTGGTCGCCAAGACACCCCTCAACATTTACTGCCAGGATTAAGACGCCTGTGAAATCCACCCCGAGCTGCAATTGCCCACCAAAGGAGTCCTTAGAAAACATTGACTTCTTTGCGCCTTTTAGCCCCAAAATAAGTTGCTGGAACAGAGTCATTCAGACTGTGGCTATTAGTTAAGGATCTCTGCAGACAACAGCAGAGGGGCAGCAAAAAAGCTGAGAAGAAAAGGCTTCTAATCCCCTGTTTGTGACTCCCAAGGGGGAGCCGCTCAGAGTGACTTTTGTAAACTGGCAGATGCTGCCGCCATTTACACCTAACCAGATAAGCACAGGGCTGAGAGAGCCCTTACTCCACCCTCCTGCACGGGGCTTCCCTGGCAGAGGAGGCTTTTTGACAAGGGCCTCAGAGTCCTCCCTCAGGCTGTCCTCACACCTGCAACTAGAAAAGCCTGAAGAAACTAAAGGGAGGAGGAGACAACCGTCTCTCTAAACAGACAGAAGGGCCCAGTCTTTCCTTGAGTCCCTCTGTTTTTCCTCCTGAGTTATATGTGGTCAGACAGGGCACATCTAGGGAAATGGGCTTGGAGAGGTTAAGTTCCTGGCTGGGGAGTGAGAGCCTCAAGACAAATGTCAAGCATCCCCGATGGCCTAATCTGAGGGGCTTTCTGGAATGAGGGACTTGCCCTGCTGAAAATCAGTTCTGAGGAAACTAGATGGCGGTTCGGCCAGTTGTGTACTGTCTTCCCCACAAAGCTGGACACTGGCCTGCATGGCTCTCAGCCTGATTGACTCTGGACCAAATGGGGCACCTCCTGGCTGGACCATCTGCCTGTGAGTCAGAGGGCAAAGTCAGGTGTGTCCACTTGGCAACCCCAAGGCCCTCCCGCAGGTTCTCAGAACTCGCTGGAAAGACTGGTCCAGGAGCTGACTCTCCCCAAAGATGGAAGCTGGGTGCGTGAGTACCCAGCATTCAGGAGTCCTTCTGGGGGGACCACAGATGCTCCCCCGAAGCGCTGCCAGGGCCTGTCTGCCGAACCCTCAGAGAGGCCATGGAAGAGGCAGGTTCTTACCCAAGTGCACAGAACTGTGCCGAATCAGTTAACAAAGCCTGACCACACCTACTTTTGCTTTGCTAAAAGCAGAAATCAGGACTGCCAGATATTTTCCAAAGATGATCTGTATTTCCTTTCCTTCCTTCCCTCCTGCCTCCTCCTTCCCTTCTCCCTGCCTCAGAGTTTTCTCTTTCAAGATGTCTTGCTGGACTATGGGCAGTGTCTGCACCGACCAAACCCACAGGGGAGGGATGCCGTCGGAGCAGGGTCCTGGTTGGCTGCCCCAACACACGCAGTGCCAGGCGTGGCCCTCTGAGTGGTCCCCTAGGGCTCACAGTCCCTCGGGAGGGTGCTCCAGTGCTGAGTGGGCACGTTGGGAACAGGGGCAGCTGTGCTGTGGGCTGAGGCCACCTCTCCCTCAGCCCTAAATGGAGCACTTTGCTCCCCTGTGGCTTCCTGGGATCTCCAGCCTCTCATGGCCCCTGACATCCTCCCTGGAGGATAAGAGTGAAAATGGGAAGAACTTCAGAGAGAACGTCAGTCTGGGCTTCTCCATATACTGGGGACTGGGGCCTGGACAGCTGGGTGAGCTGCTGGAAATGACGCCATGAGTCCATCCTGGGCCTCTGGGTAAGAAAAGGGAGGGCAAAAGGGTCCAAGGCTTCTCAGTACAACTCTCCTCTCTCTCTAGCTGCTCCACAGTTTGGCTCAAATAACTCTCAGCCTCTCATCTCCCCTGTGTCAAGCAACTTTGTGAGTGGTTTTGTCATCAAACTGTAGTTTTGTTGGCTCCATTTTTCTTTCCTTTCCCTCTGTTTCCAAGAAAAACAAGTCACCAAAGTCAAGGGTCTTAAATAGATAGCTCGTGGGGTTGGGGTTCCTATGCAGCAGGGGTAACACCTGCTCTTCTTGTCCTTTCTGGGGTTTCCTAAGACTTGGCTGTGTGACCTGTGGTGGCCCAATCGGGCAAGCCTGTCTTCCTGCACCAGTGTGTTCTCCCAGCTCCTGACTTGCTGCTTTCAGATAGCTCAAGTCATCCCTGGGTTTCCCAAGGGGCTTGGGACTCTACTCACCTAAGTGCTAAGAGATTACAGTCAGGCAGGGCACATACCCATCAGCCTGTGGATCCAGAGGCCTCCCAGGGAGGGGTGCCTTGGGACCAGGGTCTTGGTTGGCTTGGGGGATTCTCCCCCAGCCCTTTGGAGGATGGTCACAGTGCTGCTTCTAAAGAGCTTCTGCCAGCAGCTGGAAGCCCTGGTGCTTCAAAGAACAAGGCATCTGTGGGTAAAGAAAGTCTCCTCCCTCCCTACTCTGTGGAAGAGCAGTGTCCCCTCCCTGTTCTCCAGGATTCCCCTCCTCCAGGCTTTCTCTGCATGGGTTAACAAAGGAGCACAGAGTTTGGGAACTTCACCTTTGCTAGACACTAAATATGGAGGGCAGAGAAACTCTGGTGCAGAGTCAGGAGAGGGAAGGCACCACCGGTCACTGTGGACAGAACGGCTTGTGTCAATGAGTGTTGTGTGTGGGCCACCACACCCAGCTCCCAGGCATCCACTGACCTCACATCCACGAGGATGACAGGTGGCTTAGGTAAGACAGCGGGATGAGTGCTTTAAGTGAAGCATGGACAGGTCTCAGAAAGGATGACTGCATTGTTACTATGTCCACAGCAACAGCCAGGCAAACAGTGTGATTATGTCATAACTTCCACGCCTTCTGCATCAGGGAACTCGAGAACTCCTTCAGGAAGAGCCAAGCAAGAGGCCTCTGTCCTTGGCTGGGAGCACCTTCTTTGTCCTGGTTCTCTGACATCTGCCATTTCTCCTCAGCTCCCCACACTGCTGCAGGCCTGGCCAGGGTCGCTGGGAAGAGGCCCCAGCCGGTGAGAACTTCCTCAGGTCCTGCAGGGCCTCAGCCTCCTCCACGAGTTCATAGCTTCAGGGCAGAACTTGCACAGCCAGAAGTCTGTCCTCTGGGTGTCGTTCCTCTTTTATTCCGCACAGGTCAGACCTGGAACCTTGGGAGGTTAAATTTCCTTAAACTCCTAAGTTTGCTGAAATGTTTTGGGTAGTTTCTCCTCTAGCCTGTTCTGCCTGCTTCTAACTCACTCTGGCTTTAGGCCATTTACTTTTTACTTGTTGCTGGGACAAAATATCCAACACCCAAAATTAAGGAAGGAAAGGTTCATTTAGCTCACAGTTTGTGGAAGTTTCAGTCTATACTTGGCTGACTCCCAGGCTGAGTGGCCCACGGCAGAGAGCAGCAGTTCATGGCACCAGGACACAGCGAAGAGCACAGGGAAGGGCAGCAGCTATGGCTTCTCAACAGCCCCTCTCCCCTCCTCATATTATAAAAAAGCTATTCTGGGGGGTACAGGACTCACACAATGCCCAGACACCCCACCTAGCCCCCCACCCCCCCACCCCCCCCACCCCCCCACCCCGCACAGCGTGACGATGTTTACAAACTAAGAATCCTGGCTCTCTGCTGAGTCAATCAAACTTCTAAACTTCTCAGGTTGACACAATGTGTCACCCAGGACAGGCCTGGAGAGAGGCTGCTCCCTACTGCTCCAGTCTCCGGGCCTTCTGCATGATTTTCCCAGCTTCCCTTGTGTTTGCCTGTGTGCATGGGTTCTACACGCGCTTCTGGCTGCGACTCCAGCACTAGCCACCACTCACTGGACCCGGACACGTATTGTGTGACCTTGCTGGTGAGCTTCTCCCACATTAACGTTAGTCCTCGCAGCAACCTCATGAGACGAATGCCACCGACACGCGGAAACTCCTCTGACTGAGACAAGCTGAGACGAGCAACGTGAGCTGACTTGGATCACGGAAGTGGGAAACACATTCGCTGGCACGGTTAGTTACCTTTGTCCCGTTGCTGGGATGAATATCTGACACCAGATTTAAGGAAGGAAAGGAAAAGTTTATTTAGCTCAGAGTGGAGGTTTCACTCCATAGTCAGCTGGCTCCAAGGCAGACTGGCACACGGTAGAGGGGCAACCACTGATGGCAGCCGGAAACAGCGAAACAGCAAGAGCAAAAGGAAAGAGCAACAGCAACAAGGGCTACAGAGAGCAGGTCTGTCTCCCTTACGGTGCATTCAGGCTATTGGGCCCTGGATGGGTGTAGTACCCATAATCCCAGCAGCACTCACATCTATAATCCCAGCACTGAATCATGGATTAACCACAGACTCTAGAAGTCTATCTACCACATAACTGCATGAGGCTTTGGGCGGACATCCAGACACAAATCACAACACGCCCCAACCCAAGCCAGCGTCATTTGAAAGCCCACACTCTTTCCTTCCTATCATTCTTACAGTCACTCATTAAACACATCTGGAGCATCTACTCTTGCCTGGGCATTGTAGAAAGACCCAAACATCTGGCTCGCCACGCCCTTCCTCCTATTTCTTGTGATGTGTGACCATGGAAAAAAGTGTTCCCAACACCTACAGCAAGGAAAAGCTCTGGAACAGCAAATAGAAGGAAAATAACAACTGATCTTTGCGTGCGTATTGCAAGTTTGTTAATGACTAGGAGAAAAGGACAGTGGGTGCTATGGCTCTGTCTCACTTTTCCTAGCTCCTAGGCAGAGACAGATGCAAACATCTGTAATAAAAATCCCACTGTAAGATGATTAGAAAGAGTAAGAAAATGAGCCTGAAACCAGAAAGGGCCATTTTGCTATCTTTTTATGAGTACTGGGTGCGATGCAATATTTCTAAGAAATCAGCAGCCTCACTGATTCCTCTGGTACAGAAGACAACAGGCTGACAAATTGTATGCTGGTTCCTGGGACTCTGGAGATGAAAAAGCCTAAGGGTAAACCTACAAGAAAAATCCTGCGGCAGACAGCTACTTCCCCAGCTTATGGATTGTTTAAATAGTTTTCTTTTTGCTGAGTGGCAAAGCAAACTTTTCTTTAAAGAAAACAGAGAGAGCTGATAGAGCAGAACCCAATTCCTGCAGGCTTCAACAATGCCCAAGCACAGCAGCACTCCAGGCTGTCGTTTAAGTGTTCCTAAGTTGACAGGACTGTCTCCAGCCCTTTCCTATGTCTTCTCTCTTTGGTGAATCTTGGCTTTGGTCCAGTATCAGAGATTTTGTCTCAGAAAGGTGGATCCTTCCCTTGGGTCCAGGGATGAACCATGATCATCCTGGTTACTTTTTCATGTTTACAAAGGATGACCTACACTAGGCCAGTTTTGAGCAAGCTAACAGAGGCAGGAGCCTGATAGCTTCTAGATAGATTTTCCACTTTAACAACCAGAGATACACAAGGGAAAGCTGACGCCCTCGCCTACCTGCCCTTGGATGGTTTTTAAGGGTGTGATGCGAAGCCCTCCTGCTGCCCCAAGGCTCTGCACTAAGAGCTACAAAGGGAAAGAGAAAACCCAGAGCTCTCAGTGACACAATCGCACCCCTGAACAGCCTGAGCCCACATTCCTGCAGAGTTCTTAAGGGATGTGAACACTGCTTCATGGTTCCTGCCACGCTGGGTTTCATCTCTGTGATTACTGGATAAAGAGAAACAGCTTGAAGCCAATGCATTATGCAAGAACAAAAGAACACATCTGCCCAACCCTGTCTGCCACGTTGCAGGGCCTCCAGAGGAATCTGGAAACTGAGCTGCGAGAATGTTTATTGAGCATCTGCTATGACAGGCAAGGGCCACATAGCAGGCAAGGTCCCTGTGACCATGGAAATCTCTTTCTGGAAGATAAATGACACAAAAGTAAATAAATACAGATCGATGAAAACTTTCTCTCTTTTTTTTTTTTTTTTTTTTTTTTGGCGAACCAGGGATTGAACTCAGGACCCCTGTGCTTGCCAGGGAAGCACTTAATCCACTGAGCCATCTTCCCATCCCCAAAACCTTCTCACATACCTTTCTAAAGATTGGTTTACAAATCAGCCCTAAGTAGAAATCCATATTCTGAAATCAGGTCTGGATTCAAATTCCATTTCCACCCCTTACTACTGCCTTGGGCAACTTGCTTAATCTTTTTGGGTATCAGTTTCCTCATCTGCAGGATGACGATAAAAACACTAATTCATGGGGCTGTGAGGATTCAGTGAGCAAAGAAGGCCTCAAAGAGCGTTTGGCACACAGCCTGGCACATGGTCAGTCTCTGCAGAGCTAGGGCATGTTTGCTGTTGTCCTTGCTGCAGTGGCCCAGGCTGGGTAGTGTGAGTGTCCAAGAGTGAACAGGAGGGAGACCCTGTGCGCCGGGTCAGGCAATGAATAGGCAGGAAGGTTACCTCCCAGGTTAACTAGTCAGGGAGCCCCATCCTCAGTGTCTACTTTTTCTCTTATAAGCTATATAAACATCCCTTTCTCCAAGAGGGAAAAAAATAATGCAATCGGAACCATGACGGCTCTTCTTTCTCAGACAGAGGTAGTTCCCAAGAGAATCAAGGAGCCTATTCTATGTTCAGTGACATCAAAAATAGAGTGTACACAGGGGTGGCACTTTCCAGTTCATGTTACACACCAGCAAGCGTATACAAATACTTCCATAAATGATCTCACCGAGCCCTGTCTCCCACCCTTTGTCTCAAATCAGACTTAGCACACTGCTGTGCTATCCACCATATCTAGCTCATAAAAGAAAGATAAACATTGAGCTCCCGGGTCGTCACACCCACGTGCCCCAACCCCCAGTCTTCAGGAACACCCCTGGGAAAGCCACCAACCCTGGCTCTCCCCAGCTGTCACACTCCCCCCACGCACTTCTCCCAGATCTGCTCTAATGCTGCGCCCACAGCTCAGATAGGAATTTCATGAGCAGAGGCAGGGAAAGGAAAAGGAGAAAAACAAAACAAACAAACAAACAAAAAAAAAAAACCGCACAGATCATTGGGGGATGAGAACAGTGGTTGAGGGGACCTAAAGTTGTCTCATCCTGGCCAGGCGCTCGCCTTTGTTTGTTATTTGTACATTTTGTCTCCAAAAGCAAACAACTTTTCATGAACCGGGCAGTTGTCCAGCCCTTAGTTGGGCATCTGCCTGCAGAGCTGAAAGATCGATGGCATCAGACCTGAGCCACAAAACAGCAACGTTCCAAATAAGGAAGCTGGGGATGGTCCAGGGTCCTATTTCTCTGCCCCCTCATGTCTCAGCTACAGTCACATCCCCCACCCCTTTTTTGCTCAAAAGTCTTCCCTAGCTAAGAGAACAGCAAGGTAGCGCCCAGAAAGTTCCACGGAACTCTCAGAAGTCCCCGCCTGCATATCAAACCTGAATAACGAGGAGCTGTGTAACCTGGGCATACTTTCAGTCAGTTCCCTGCTGCCCACGCGGCAGGTTTTTCAGGTCTTTGCTTGAGCACACTTCCAGGCGTAAATAAACGTGCTATCAGCAGCGGCTGAGCCAGCCCGGCTATTTAAGCAGGCAGGCATCAGCAACCGCAGATTCCAGACCCGGGTGGCCTGCCTCCACGACCCAGCTGCGTGAGAAAGTAAGTAACTTTCACAAGTGTGCCTTCGAGCACGAGAAGGCGCCGTGCAGACGCCAGATGAAGATGTTGTAGTTCTAATATTGTGTCGACTCTTCTGTTGAAAAACCATGGACGTGGAAGAGAAAATAAAAACGCAGTGTTCACTCCAGGCAGAGAGCCAGAGAGTGCTCCGGGCTTTAAGATACCAAATCCCTTGCAAGTGTGCACGGGGCTGTGGTGGATTTGGAGTGCTGGTGTGTGTGGGGTGGGAGGCGGCCTTCTGGCCAGCAGCTCAGGTGGTTTTGTTTGTTTGCCTGAAAGGCGCTTTGAAGCCGGCATTGATGTTTCTCGGCCAGATGTGTAGTTCTGTGGTTGTGGACCTGATAATCACTACTCTACAGCTCAGCCTTCTCTAAAATCAGACAGAATCTTGTTTAAAAATCTATTTTGCGTTCAAGGTGGAGAAGAGGGAATATATTGCTTAATGTCACATCCTGTTCTGAGAAGACTGATTTATAAGCATGATGACTTTGATCTTGTCTGCGATGAAAGGCACCCCGCACTCTGGGATTTTGAGGAAATGGGGATTTGGGTTTTTTGAGCTTAGTGGTATCTAGGACTGCAGGGTATACTGTTAAGTGTATGAGGGGTCATTGAATAAAAAGGAATAGCGTATTACATAGCTTTGATGAGAGGGTCTTGAGGGGAAGGGGAATGCCACAGGTACCCACGAAGTAGATAGCTCCCTGCAGGGTAAAGTGGTGACGAGGCAGGCAGAGGACAAAACAGCTCTAGGAGGCAGGAACAGGCAGTAGAGGATTTGCAGCGAGACATGGTATTCGGGAGATTCATGTGGGACATCAGAGGGAGTTCCCACAGTTCAGCCCTGCGGGCCAGGGGCCCAGTCATGAAGGGAGTGCTCTGGTGAAAACCCCAAGCCTGTCCCAGGTATTCACCCACAGGCTTTGCCCCCTTTTGTCCCCAACACACATCTGGATGCTCATTTGCTGGAGCCCAGAAGTCCACAGATCTTAAATTAAAACCCTGGCTTAAGGGCATGCTTCATATTTTATCTGGGTTAGAGCTTCTGACAGAGGAACCTGAAGAGATGGAGTGGGGGATTAAAACCCCTAACCCGTCAGACCTTCTAGGTCACCAAGCTGAGGTTCAGTCAGAAGTTCACAGAAGTCCTCCATCTGCCAAGCAAATAGTGCCTAAGCATTTCTCTGAGTCTTCAATTTGAGACTGGGAGGAAGAGAAAAGAAATGAAAAGTGGACCTGAGTCACAAAGAGTTTAAAATTTCAAGCCGAGGGTTGTAATAATAATAAGCCAGTCAAGAAGTGATACATATGGCATGACTCCATTCGTAGAAGGCACAGTTTACCTACAGGAAAAGAAGGCAGATCAGTGTTTGCCTGGAGGAGGTGAAGGAGGAGATATGTTCACTATTTGGACTGTGTTGGCCCTTTATTCTGTCCTTCCTCCTCTCTCTCTCTCTCTCTCTCTCTCTCTCTCTCTCTCTCTCTCTCTCCCTCTCTCTCTCCAGGCTTTCACTCCATAGTTCAGGCTGGCCTTGAATGCTGTGTGATCCTCCTACCTCTGTCTCCTGAATGCTCAGATTACGGGTGTGAGCCACCACGCCCAGATGACCATTTATTATACTTAAAACATACGTAGCCCTATAAATCAGTTATATCACAACCAAGCATACTTCTACAATCTAATTCTTTGTATAATTAAATGAAACATGAAAATAAAAGACAATACAAGCTTGTTAACCATGCCTGTAATCCCAGCACTTGGGAGTTGAAGTAGGAGGATTGCTTTGAGTTTGAGGCCACTCTGGGTTACATATTGAGTTCAAGGCCATTCTGAACTACTTGGGGAGACCCTATCTCAAAAAACAAAACAAAGGAAGAAAAGATGAATAAAAATTTTGGAAAATATTAAATTAAAGGAATAAAGCATAGGCAAGACCAGAAGGATCATGGGCTTTTCTGGACTGGGCAATGATTTGGGGCTCCTTAGACTAGAGAATTTTTTACAAAGTATCAGTGACTGGGCTCCAGTCCAGACTGTCTAACCTTGGGTGAGGGGTCCTGGTCTCAGTCTACAAAGCTCCGAAAGTGGTTCTGCTGTGTGGTGAGGGCTGACAGCCAGTGAAACTTGACAGATAAGATGGTAGAGCCATAGAATATGGGGACAGCCCAGGGCCACATAGCCACTGTGTCCCACGTCAGAGGAAGGCTAGAGGCCCAGGGAGCGCAACCATGGGCGCTCAGAGGGAAAGAGCCACTCTGGATCAGAGGCCATGGGTGCAGCTTGAGCCAGGAGAGGCTTTCTGAGAGTGTTCCTGGAACCCAGCAGTGCACTGGGCCCAAGCTGCAGGGATGGTTCTGTGCCTCGGAGGTGCATTATCGGAGGGCGAGTGTGCTGACGTGCAAAAAGGGAAGATGAAAACAGATGTCTCAGAACTGAGGCTTCCTTTTGTTCCCTGGATACTACCTGGTGCAAGCAGGAGGATTATACAGTCATTATTGAAAAGCACCTTGGTGGGAGCACCACGCGGCCTGCTCTGGGGCACAGCCAAGTTGTTTGCTCAAGAAACAGCCCAAATTCTTAGCACTGGGATTCATCTACCTGGCACTACTAGATCCCGTAATTAAGACTTCCTGGGCAAAGGCCAGAGTGAATGACATTTGCCTCTGTGACTTCTGTCCTTCACCTTCTCCTCAGTGCTTCTGTGGGTGCAGTTTCCAGGCAGGGCTGGGTGTAGAGCCACAGCACCCCCGGCCCAGCCCTGGCCCCCTCATCGTGCTTTAGGCTAATTCCTATCTCCCTTCCACCCAGCGGTGCCACTTCTAGGCTCCCACCCTGGCGGGCTTGGCTTACTCATTTGGGAAAGCTAATTAAAGTTATGATTTTAATGCACAATAATTTCCTAATGAGTTATGTCCCTCCCTGGGATATTAAATAGGTTCCAGCAAGATAACGTATCAGAGTCTTTGAAATGTTATGTAAATATAATTACCATTTGAATTTTTAAATGGGACACTCAGGAGAATCCGTCTCATATAAAATATATAATCTTGCCGGGCATGGTGGCGCATGCCTGTAATCCCAGCACTCGGGAGGCTGAGGCAGGAGGATTGTTGTGAGTTCAAGACCAGCCTGAGCTACAAAGTGAGCTTAAGGCCAGCCTGAACTGCATAGTGAGACCCTGTCTCAAAAAGACAAAAAAAAATAAATAAATAAAATAAAATAAAATAAAATATATAATCTCTAATGTTAGCAGGCCAAATGCTGCTTCCTGCTAGAGTTTCCCTAAAAAATCAAAATTAAAAATTAGAACAAGTGGGCTAGGAAGATAGCTCCATGGTCTAAGTGCCTGCCTGGTGGGCACAAGGTCCTGAGTTGAATCCTGAGTACCACATACTGTGCCAGCCCAAAACTGGGTGTGGTGGCACACGCCTGTAATCCCAGCACTGAGGAGGCTGAGACAGGAGGGCTACTACAAGTCCAAACTTTGTAGTGAGACTTTGTATCAACAGCAATGACAAAAATATTAGAACAACTGATAAATCGGTATTGCTGATAAAATAAGTTTGAATAAGTGACAGAATTCCTCATTTGCATGGCTTTTCTTTGACCATTTCTTTTACCTTTTATTTTGAAAGTTTCTCAGTGTGGAGTGGCTTAGTTCAAAGGGTCACTGTAGTACGTTTTAGAGAAGTTTGTTATGACCCAACCCAGATGAGGCTTTGACTGTTGTTGGTGGTTCCTTGGGCTCCCAAGACACCAAGGGAAGGGAGACGGTAGACGGGAGAAAGGTGGGCAGCCTGGAGGGATGGATAAAGTGCTGACTTGCCAGTTAAAAACCACCATCAAAGGGCCCCAAGACAGATCTTGACCCTCTTGAGACATGGGCAACCTGCCCGCTTCCTGGGTTGTCCTCCCGGAGGCAGACAGGCTGTTGGGGATACAGAAGACCTGATGCCACCTGGTCTCCACCTGTGTGGGGGTGCACGTGCCCACTCTGTCCTTGTCTGCACCTGCTGTCGGTGGCCCTGATGTCCGGTGCTGTTGACTCTAAACACACAAGGTGCAGGTGTGGGAGTGTGTGCCCCACTAGGAGTCAGTTAGGCTCAATACGGGCTCGGTGCCAAGTCCTTTACAGTCCGGGTGACTCAGGTTCCCTGTGGGAAGACTGGTGTTTGTACTGCGCAGGTTGAGAACTCATTAATGTGTGTCGGCTTATCAAAAGTGAAGCTCCAAATAAACGCTGGGGGCTCAAGGAATTATTCATCACAAGGTTAAATGAGTTACTCTGGTATTTGTCTCAGGCTTGTTTAGCTTACAGCTGGATTTGAGCAGCAGAGGAACATCCATTAAAAATAGGGAAGCCCATTTTTACCCATCCCCAAACAACTTCTTATAATTTGTTCCTGGTGGTTTTGATAAAATGGAACTAAATATACAAACCCTGCCATGTCTCCCACAAGTGAACCATTCTTCCCTTGCATGCTAAAAACCAACAAACAACCCTGAGGTAGATACTGATCTGTTCTAATCTTAGTGTACACTCGGCAGGAAGCTAATGATCATCATTCTAGCTATTGGATCTAGAAGGGTCAAGATGGGGATTTCCTGGAATTCTTAAGGTCATGACAGATCTGCTTATACAGTGCAGTCTTTGTTGATGTGTTCCCATTTCCGTCCTATGTGGCTTCTCCCTGAGGAAATATCCACTAACAACCTTCCTTAGCACTTATTTTCCCTCTGCCCTTCCCAAGTCTCTAGTCTACTGGTGCTCGAGTGAAATCTATTCTGTAAAAAAACTTCCATTCAGTAAGGAATGCTGGAAGTTTCTATGACTCTATGAAATCCTCCTCCTCATTCTTCGTCCTTGGGAGGTGGTGAGAGCTGGGCTGTAGGAAACAGAAGCAAAGACCACAGGAGGCCATCAAACACTCCCCTCTCCTCCCCGGACCCCGCTCAGGGCTCCATGACTGAAAAGGAAGCACATCACAGAACTAGCTCCAGAGAGTTCCTGGGTGGTGAACACCAGTCAGACCCACAAGGAGCAGCAAAAGGACCTGGCCTTACTTCCCTTGCACAAGAGAAAGCTGAAAAGCCATTCAATTATATTGAAAAGCAAAGATGTACTTGCCCTTTCTCCTCATCCTTTAAGGAAAAGTTGGAGCCTAGGTGTGGGTATGAGCTGCAGTGGAAGGGGACTAAGTGCACAGTGATACACTCCCCTATTGAAAAAAAAAATACATTAAAAAAAAAGTTTTGCAGGCAAGCTCTGGAAGATGAGGAAGCCATCAATCTTTTAATTTTTAAGTGGTCCTTGGATTCTTTGCTCACTTTGATATGTAGGCTTATGTTACCATATTTCTTAATTCATGTTACACACAAGACCCACTCTGAGATTTCTTGTCTTATTCTGTTTCTCTTGCTTTCTCACTCTCCCTCGCTTTAGCTCTACATTGTATGTTGAAATTCATATTGCTGTTGATATTTCTAACGCATTGTTCCTAACTGCTTATTAGTAGTGTGCTATTTATTTATGTATGGCTTTGTTTAATGAAGCATCTAGTATTGCCTCTTGTTACAAACAATGTGGCAATGCCTGACCTCAAAGGTACACTGGACAGCCCCTGAGAAGTGGAAGGCCAGGCTGGATAGCCTGTGAGTCCTCTCACGGTGTGGAATGTTGAACTGCCCTTGAGTGACACACACACACGGCATCATAAGCTCTGATCTACTATTTCAAACATTTAGGAGTTTCTTGGGATTTTCTATTTTATTTTTTATTTTTGTATTTTAGGGAAGGTTCTACAGGGTGTTCAGGGTTTTACTACTAGATCAGGCTTGTAGTGATTCACCTGCTTACAGCCTCCTAAGAGCTAAGGTTACAGGCGCACGCCAGCATACCCAGTCTCAACTGCCATCTCAGTGAGCCCTCCCAGGGGTGGGGCCAGCATGGCAGACCCTGGGATCAGACCCAAGGCCCCTGCACCTGCTTGCAGGCACTTTAATCTGCTGAGCTATTTGACCAGCCCTTCTTGAATATCTTAGTAAGAGACAGAATGACCAAGCCAATTTTCTAGCACTTAAAGAAAGCTCTTTAGTGATCTCTCCTTCTTAATGTCATTTTCTTAAATTTTAATTGATCAATTTGAGAAGCACTGGTCTCTACACGAGTCAATGATTACCTGGACAAGACAAATGAAATGCCCCAAGAAATCATATTCCTGAGATTGAATTAAGTTTGTAAAATATTTTGCCATTCAGGTGTTGCCAGATCTGATGTCATTCAGTTGCTCAACATTATATCATGAGTCACTGGGAAAATGGACTACTACCTTGCATTTATGTAGCATTTAGCATCCACAGGACCATTCATAAATATCATCCACCTCTTTCAACCCTACGATAACACGTGGGGAGAGGTGGAGTCCAGTGGTGGCAGCGGTAGAGTTTCAGGTCCACAGCCACAGTGAATCATCTATGGTTGCTGGAGAGTAAGCAGTAGAGCGGGCAGGAGACTTCAGCTGTGCCAGCCTCCATCAGTCTTCTCCTGCAGTACGTCTGGTGCTTGGAGAAGAGATCTGTGGCAAGTTTACAGTTGTGTCCCAAGCCCGGCTTTCTACTCTGTCCTCTTCAGGTATGTTGCGTGGTAGTGAGTAGGCTAAAGCCTCTGTTTTTCCCCACTGCCTGAACACCTGCTCATAAAAACAGCTCAAGTGAAGAAAAAGTAAGGCCCATAAACTGAATGCCATGGAAACAGGCAGCATGGGAAGTTGGACTTTAGCATAGTTCAGAGCTACACAAGGTGCCTGCTGTGTACCCATTAGCTTACTGTAGTATAAAATAAGAATGGTATAGGATCATAAAATATAATCATTCATCAAAGTGTATTTGTGCAAAGTGAAACCTCTATTCTTTCAAAGAATCCTTTGTGGACTTCTCACAAGGCACAAGCTACCTGAGGAAGCCATACCTGCTTGCTTAGTGTGGGGTCACAGCAGGGAATGCCACATAGCCACGTGGGGGCCATGTCTGAGTGATGCCACATGGGTCCCTGAATACTGTTTCTTATCACATAGTTCCCGCTTGGGCAAAACTACTGTCCAACTCTGCATTGCTTCTCAGAAAAATAAACCATGATGTCATGGGTTAAATGTGCCCAGAATTACAGATGATTGCCCTTCGCAGAATCAAGTGGTGGGAATAAGAACATTTTAGAAAGCATTTCTGATTCTTCAACATTCTAAAGTGACTGTATAGCTACAGAGCAATAAGACAAATTTATATACTTGGTTCCCAATGATCTCTGTATGACTTATCTTTACTGGATTCATCTTGAACACCAGACTGATTTCTTTCATCACCATGTCAATTTGGGGACATTCCTGCTCTGCTATACATCGCCCTATGCGATCTGATTCATCTAATTAATGCTTGTCTAAACAAGATATAATTAGGAAGTGAAGTAGCCACCAAAAGTAGGAATTTACTTCAAAGTACGAAAGATATTTATTAGGCCACATTCTTACTTATTTTCTTATTTCTTGTGTGTTTGCTCATCAGACACTTTCAAAGATGAGATCTGAGGGCTGGCCAGATAGATCAGCGGACTAAAGTGCCTGCTTAGGCAGAGCGCAGCATCCAGGGTTCGTTACCTGGCATGCTGTGCTGGCCCTGCCCCCTGGGGCACACTGACACTGGGTGCAGTGGAGCACGCCTATAATCCCAGCACTTGGGAGGCTGAAAACAGGAGAATCACTACAAGCCTGATTTACATAATGAAACCCTGCAGACCCTTGAGACCCTTTCCTAAGTACATTAAAAAAAAATAAAACATGAGATTTGATCATTCAGTTTACATCAAAAATCTCACCCTCTAGTTTCAAAAGCATACAGCTGGGCTCCATAGAAATCTCTAGAACAAACTGGTTTTGCTTCTGTTTTTATTTGATCGTAAGACAGAGCCCTGTCTGAGATATAATGGACATTCACACTCACTAAGCATTAGCGTCACCCTGCTAACAATCCTACCCAAGCTGAGCCCCAAGCAGGATCCATCCTACCAGACACATTTCTAACCTAGTACTTAAGCTGCAATAAAAATGAAAGGTCAGGAAACTGAAGCTACTGGGAACTCTCTTACCTTTAACTACAAGCTGCAATGTTAGGCTTTCTTAAGAATAAAAACAAAACAACAACAAAAAAAGCCTCCTTGTCACGACTGTGCTTAAGTATAGGTTGTTCTATATAATTTGCTAATCCACATGGCAACGGAGAAGCAGAAACAGTACTAGAGCTGTTTACTAGTCCACACCCACGTGAGGAATTCATCAGCTCATATCTAACAGGGGGACTAGATGTCTAGGTGGCCTGGGTTGCTTGCTTCCCTTTCGAGCCTGGTGAGGCCTCACTTTTTAAGAGCACTTCTTAAGTGTTCCAGGTTAGATAATAAATCATTTGGCTGCCTTTATTCAACAGGCAGCCTGGGAATGAAGAAGTACCTGGGTGCTAAATGTTCTGTTGGCCCCTCAGTTGCCCTTTGAAGTAGGAATTTGGTACAAAGTGTTCAGCAAGTCCAGCACAGAGCTCAGGACGGCTTCTGTACTGCCCTTTTTGAGGCCAAGGGCATCAGCAAAATGCTTGTGCAGAGGAAGGGGATCATTTAAAATCCAGGCCACTCTGATCATCGGAAAACTAGAAGAGAAATTGTCTCAGGGTTATCTGGCCCAGCATCACTTTTCTGGATTAAATTAATTATAACACTTCTAAAAATGTATCCATCACTTGATACTTTGCTGAATTGTTCCGTGAGTATCATCTCACTGGATCCTAACTAGAGTAAACAGGCAGGGAAGGAGGCTTTGGATTCATTTTACAAATATAAGACTAAAAAAAAAAAAAAAAAAAAAAAATGAGACTAAATTTCAAATGAATGAAATGACACAGCCAAGGTCATACAAACACTAAGTGAGGAGTTATAGCTGAAACCTAGTCTGACTCCTTTCCCAGGGCCCCTTCCGTTATCCCACAGCACTTTATATTTTCATTTATTAATGATGTCTGAAAACGTACCACCTCACAGATACGGACACGTTCCCTCTACTGCTGTCTTACACTGCAAAGCCTCCCTCCACCCTCCTCCTTCCCCAGCAGTCAGGAGTGACGGCCGACAACTAAACTGTCCTTGTCTGACAGCGCCACCTTGTGGTAGGTTTGGGAACATGACACAAAAAAATCTCAGGTTTATTGAGTAAAGATGAGGAAAAGAAAATGCAAATTAACTCTGCCTGTTTTCTTTCTTTCTTTCTTTCTTTCTTTCTTTCTTTCTTTCTTTCTTTCTTTCTTTCTTTCTTTCTTTCTTAAGAAAATAAGAGCTTTAATTATAAAGTTAAAGGGAAAATAGGAAAGGACTCTAGTGTAAACAGCTGGAGGAGAGGATCACACCGTGATACAAGGGTTCAGCCCGGCCACCCACAAAGGCAGGATGCCAGCTTCTGCCTTTTTCTTTATCGCCCATAGTTACATGATTAATTATATCTCAAACAACATGTGTCTCACACCAACACTCATCACTTCCATTCCTTGTTCCTTTTTCCCTGTCTTTATTCTATCTATAACTGAGCAGAGTTCTAATTATTATGCTTTTATATCGAGATGAAGAAAGTCATATTTTTATTAATGCACATTAATTATATAGAATGATGGGTTTCATTATGATATCTTTGTATGTACATATAACATGCTTTGATCACACACACACACACACACACCATCATATAAATAGACCTTTGGAAAAGCAGCATGTTTAGCAAAGAAGACCCCCCCACAAGAAAATCACAGAAATGGGCCGTCTCCTTTCAGTTGCCCTTATATTTCTTGTTATGTAGTCCAGGCTGGCTTTACACTCTCCATCCTCCTGCCTCAGTTTCCCTCGTGTTGGGATTTCAGGAGTGACCCACCACACCCGCATATGAAAGGAATTTTATTTTCAAGGTTAACTTATGATTCATGTACTGCTGGAAGTCATTCACAGACTCCTTCCCTTCTGCTGGATTTTCATAACACTTTCTGTTTTCTGAAAGGGGTATAGTAAGTCTGGAGCACCAAGAGTCTTGCTATCACAACGGTTTCAGGAGGCTCCTTAATCCGTTCACTAAACACCTACACATCTGGGGACTGGGTCACTGAGCCCCAGCTGTCCAGCTGTGGTTAATCATTCTATCTCATTCTGTGGCCACAGAACCCTTCTCTCCTAGCATGCTGTTAGCCACCAATGTCATTTTCCCTCTACGTCTGCACCAGTGAATGAAGAGAAGGAAAGCCACCTGGGTGACAGTGAGCCTGACTCTTGTGCCTCTGGCCAGCTCTCCTGTCCTTTCTACCAAGCTGCCCAATTGGATCTTCTGTCTATACAACTACTCAATGCCAAGAGGAAATATGGGGGTACTGATTAAGAAAATAGGCACAGGAGCCAGACTTTCTGGGTTTGAATCTCCACTCTATCATGTACTACACTTAAGATTTCAGGGAAATTATGTACATCTTCTAGGGAAACACTGATTCAATATAAGTTTCCCTTATATCGATTTCCACATGTGAAAAACGAAGGTAAGGGCACCTACCACACAGTATCACTATTCCTCTATGACTAAGGAAAGTAATGCCTCTAACGACTTAGGACAGAGCCCTGCACATAGTAACTGCTCAATCAGTATGCTGTTGCTATTGTTATAAAAACCGGGTGAGATTTCTGCGTGTGATTCAACAATAAGAATTAACTCTACATCGTTTGAAGCACTGAGAATAGAAAGATTCTTTCTTTTTTATTGAAAAAAGAAATTTATTTTATTTATTTATTATTTTACTTTTGTTTTATTGAAGTACAAATATCGATGAGACAGTTTTAAGGTACCTTGACAAGATGGATTTCATAAATTAATACATTGCAAACTGTTTTCACAATGTTTTGGTATCATAGAAGGTACATACATGATATTATACTTACAGACATTATTATACCGTATGTCTCTCATCAGTAAATTAAGAGAATGTAGCTGTTTGCGTATCTTATTTTTTTACCTGAATTACATCAAAGATTCAATAATTAATACTTTCTACCTTGTTATTTTCCAGGCAGTTGTCCATAATACTAGAAGCTGACATAATATCCTGTACAACCATTAGTGCAAATATTGCCCCTCGTAGAATTATGTAGAAGCACAGCGTTATCTATCCCAACTGTACTGTGCATACACACACATCACGATTCTTCCATTCTATACCTCTTCCTTGCTGTACACCTGTCAAAGGTGGGCACTCCATTATCATTCAACTAACTTAGGTGCTTGAACTCGACAACACAATCCAACACAGTCCAGCATTTCACAACAATAGTGAGTTACCCAAAGATGTGGTCGACCATAGCCATTTACAGCTCAACTTAATATTATGGCCCCGCGATGTATACTTCATTTTTATACTTTTATACTTTTCTGCTGGATGGTTAAGACCTAGATAGAGCAAGACTTATATACCAACACATGTACTTTATATTTCTTATGTGGTCAGTGAAGTCCCCTCAGGATTTATCTTGTAGTCCTGTACCTTATTCTGTAGATCCTTTGTCTGTGTCAACCATGTGGATGAGTCACGGCCAATGCTTGACCAGTTTGCTCTCTGTGAGAGCTTGAGAGAAAGTTTTCTCTGCATGTGACTCTCCCCAGGCACACTATAGAACTTGGATCTCTTTCTTCTGTGGCTCCATAATCTCCTTGTTCAGAAAATGTGGAGCTCAACTGAGTTTCATGATGTTGAAGATTCAAAGATCTGTGAAGTTATCTTTTCTAGTTTCATGCTTCAGTCAGCCTTGTTGAAATCAGTCTTTTCCTAAGTTGTGCCCTAGATGAAGCCATGTCCAACACCATTAGTTAAGTTCTGCTCAGCAGGTATCTAGTGAGTGCCTAATAAGCACTAAGTACTATCGATGAGCGCTGGAGAGACACAAATGTACAAGCGAGGACACATCCCTCAGAGAGGAGCATGAAATTTAGTGGGAAAAGCAGCCCAGGAGCAAATTACTTCAGAACTATTTCGATTAGGTCATTATCCACAAAGGTCAAGATAACCTTCAAAAATCCACTCACGAATTCATGAAGTATTTGTTCCTGTTTAATATCATCTTCCTCCCTACTCCTCCACCCAATTAATACCTTGTCATTAATGGGGTGTGGGGAGGAATTGGGAGGCAGTGGTGAGAAATGAGCAGAAAGATCACCAATGTAGTGAAAATACCAGCAGCAAAGAGTGAAGTCAATATGCAATACGGAGAAAACACAGACGAGGGGACCTCTCCACCCCTCCCTGTTTTGTCAGCCTTGAAAGGCTCCTTCCAGCCACGTATCTTAATGAAGCAACCTACCCAGCATTGACTTTAAAAATAACCTCTCTAATTTCAACCATGGTCCTTTACTATTCCAGAAATATTAGAAAAGAGATCATTACATGGAAAAAGCAAAATGTGTAAGCTGTTCTCACCAGCTTGCCAAAGAGGAGAAGCCATACTGAGCACCTAGCTTGCAGTCTTCTAAAGAACAGTATTGTCCTCCCCACAAGCATGCTCTTCATGGTCTCTACCATGTTCCTATAGCAGTGTGTGTTTCCACAGCTCCTTTTATAGGAAAGAAGAGGAAGCCCAGCAAAGTGATCATCTAAAAGATCAGTATTTGGAGCCAGAGAGATAGCTCATAGGCATAAGCACCTACCTGGCAAGGACAAGGACCCGAGTTTGATTCCCCAGCCCCACATACTGTGTAGTCTCGCTCAGCCTTGGGCCCTTGAGTGCGCTGTCTCAGCCCCAGATGCCATGTGGGTGCCCACCATGTGGCCCCAGAACCAGGCTTGGCAGCACACACCTGTAATCCCAGCACTCAGGAGGTTGAGCCAGGAGGATCTCTGTGAGTTCAAGACCAGCCTAGGGGAGGATGCTACAAAAAGTGAGCACAAGGCCAACCTGAACTGCATAGTGAGACCCTGTCTTAAAAAAAAAAAAAAAAAACAAAAAAAAACAGCATTTAAGATTTCTAATTATGTAAAATTTACTGTTAACTCAAATTTCACTTTATTCTTTACTCTTTTGTGTTTCTTGGTTAGAACAGAGGGCTTTTTGAGGCTGGAAGAAATATCATTTAAAAAATAAACCTGGAAAATGACAACTAAATTAGCACAGGACATATAAAAGCAATGGAATAAAAAGTAAAAGAGAAGCATTTAATAAGATCTTGGTTAACTACTAGGGTATTTGCAGTCTCACAGCAGGTCTGAAAGATCAAAAACTAAACCCACAGACACAGGTGCCTGGAAAATGTGCAGGAACAAGGTCCTTGGGATGGCTTGGTCAGTGGCGACTCAGTGGCATGGCATGAATTCTCCCAGGCATTTCAGTCCTCTGGCTCCTTGTGTCAAGTGCAGCGTGTCCTGGAACAGCACGCTTGCTTATTGCTACAAACCTGCCAGTGGCTCTGCCGCAGTGCTTAAAATGGGTACACAGGCTGAATGTTAAGAGCTGAGACCTCATGGACAAACACTCGCCCCAAGTGACCTATGCTTCAGATTCCGCATCAGCACAATGGAATTAGGGCAAAGCTTGAAGGGAAGATTCCATAACCTCTGCAGTCTACTTTCAGGTCCACCCAGGGCTTTGGAAAGAGATGCGTGGAAGCCTGTAGGGCTCAGAAGTGAAGGGAAAGGCTCTGGAGAGACCCCAGCAAGCCAGCAATGGCCAGGAGCACTGGGAAAGACCGACCCTCTGTCGTACCCCCAATCTTCCAAACGTGACAGGCCACGATTCAGGTAGCGCTCAAAGACCCAAATAGATGAGTCAGGGACAGCTTAGAATTTCCTACATCCTTAGCACACAGGAGGATATATTTGGGGAAACAAGTCAATCTTAGTTCTCATGAGATCACAAACTGCCCTTGTGGCCACAGGCACAATAAAAGGTAGTATTCTCAGTCTTCTGTCGCTTAGATAAGTCTGCTAACCTCTCTTGCCTGCAAAGTAAGACTCACTCCCTTCTGATGCACTGACAAGATTGTGAGAGGGACTGAAGTGACTACTGCCCATCTTCTTTTGAACCACTGTTAGGATTCCACAGTCCAAACATTTAAGCACATTATCTAAGTGTATGTGTGAATCCTGGTTTAAACCCACAATCCAGTGGTATTGCCCTTATGTGTTTTCTGCCTGTCTCTACATCCTCGCTTCTTCTTTACTCAGTCATTGGAAATCCATCTCTGTGGTTTTCATTTAGAGACTTTGACAGTGACTTGGTGTGTGTCGTATTGGAGATTGAACCTCAGCGCACTGTTCCACTGAACATGTCTCTCACCTTTTTTTTCTTTTCACTTTGAGGTAGGCTTTGCTAAATTGCCAAAGCTGGCCTTAATTTTGTGGTCCTCCTGCCGCAGTTTCCTGAGTAGTTGGGGTTATAGGCATGTGTTACTGTGCCTGTCTAGATGAACACATTTAAGTGTAAAATCAAGTACTAACTTTCAAGAGCTCTGTAAAAGCAAAATAGTTAACACTTTTAGCATAGCACTACAAAAGATCTTAGTAATTTTTTTCATACTTTTTTTTGTATTTTTCCTGGTGATCAATGGAAAAAAATTGAGCTAGATTGGGACAGAATTCTACCTATCACAAAAATACTTCAATTTCCCTGTTGGGCTGGAACAGGAAATGTTCCCACACAGTAAATAGTATGGAACCTTTTAACCCCAAGGGGTCGTGCAAGCTGAAAACATAAATAGCTCTGAGAAGGCTCCAATACTGTCATGGAAAAGGAACCCACTGTGGTGGCACACACTGAGAAGGCCAATCATACAAGCGCTGGTAACAACATGGAGAAAAGAAAGTCTGTACTTAGTTGGTAAGATGGTGGCTTCGTCAACAACTTGGGAAAATGATCTGATACTGTGCTGTAAAGCTGAACAGTCACACACTCTGTAAGGCAGAAGCCCGGTCTTGGTAAATACCCTAGAGAAATCTTGCTTGGAGGCAGCAGGAGACAGGGACAGGAATGTTCCAGAAGTAACGTTAAGAACAGCAAAACACTGGCAACAACCCAAGTAACTCGTGGTATGCAATGACATTCCCCAATTCTGGTATATTTATAAAAAGAAATCAGCAGTGAATATAAATTAACTTCTCTACATGCAGAAATACAGATGATCTTAGAAAAATTGCCAATAAGTGAAGCAAATCTCCAAAGAATTATATATCCGGTAGGGTGATATCATTCTTATATAATGCAATAAGACATAAAACTATTTTTTAGAGATTCATACATATGTGATAAGACTAATTGCAATGTCATAACAGTATATGCCGTCAAATTCAGATTCATGATTTCCTTTCTGGGTCAGCAAAGGGGGCGGGACCAAGGGAAGGACAGGGGCAGCTGCTAGGCTTGCTGATGCTGTGTTATGCCAGGTGGTGTTATACTTCATAACTTACGTGTGTGTTACATATATCCTTTTGATACCCGATGATGTTTCAGTAGAAAATGAAAATATCTACATCTGTAATGTCTAAGTAGACTTGGGAAATAACTCCTATACTTTTTCAGACAATGCTGTTTGCTACCAATACTAAAATTAAACTCATAACAAGGTAGGCCTCTGGTCTGTTCAAGAAAGTGGTTTGGGGGCCACAGAGATGGCTCAGCAGTCTCGGCAAGCACAAGGACCAGGACTGATCCCCAGTACCACATGCTGCGCCACCCCATCCCAGGCACACCGCAGGCCAGCAAGACTGAGTGTGGTAGCACACGCCTAAAATCTCAGTGCTGGGAAGGGTAAAACAGGAGGATCAGGCCATGAGCCTGGGCTGCCTCGTGAGGCTGCACCAAATACATAAAATTTGAAAAACAAAAGAATGTTTTTTGGGGCTCCACACCTGTAATCTCCATGCTCCAGGTGGAGGCTGAGGCTAGAGGAGCTCGAGTTTGAGTCTAACTTGGACAACTGCACGACCTGTTTCAAAACCAAAAAATTTTAAAAGGTCTGGGCCTAGGTTTAACTTCCATTATCAGACAAGGAGGGGAAGAACATAAAATTTTAAGAAAAAAATTGCCTTTCTTTAACTTTATAACAGTCAGCACTGTTTTTTGTACCAGGAATCAAACTCAGGACCTCGCGCTTGCCAGGCAGACACTGTGCCATTCAGCTACATCACCCAACAGTAAGCACTTATAGACAGTTTGAAATAGTGGGAAAATATAAAGAGGAAAACTTCCCTTTTATTTTTTATTTTTCCTTCATAATTTCACAATGTGGGTATAAATCCCATTAACATTTTTGTTGTATTTTCCTTCAGTTTTTGATATGTAAAGTTAGATTCAATATAGCATTTCAAAGGTACGTTCCTGTTTAGATTTAGTATCTTGCTTCCTTAAATATAGCAATTGTCTGTTACTCTTCTCTCCTTTCTGGGACAAATACCTGACACTCAAAATGCAGGAAGGAAAGGTTTATGTAGCTCACAGCTACTGGAGGTTTCAGGCCATACTCACCTGGCTCCAAGGCAGAGGGGCACAAGGCAGAGAGCAGCAGTTCATGGCGGCAGAACAGCAAGAGCAAAAGGGCAGCGACAATGGCCACCAGGAGCAAGTCCGTCTGTCTGTCAGTCTGTCTGTC
>PVKA01023380.1:0-35681 GCA_004027165.1 Ctenomys sociabilis
GCAAGCATAAGATTCTGAGTTTGATCTCTGGTACTGCAAAAATTAACAAACAAACAAAGATTGAGAGTATAGTTTGATTTTAGATGTATACATACACACATATAACCAATATGTAAATTATGTCATAAACTGAGAAATAGCTATTTAACTAATAATAAAATGATTATTGAAAATAGTTTATAGATTAACATTCAAATACTCTTTAACTCTCAAAGCTTTTTAGTAACAAAAAGCCTAATGATGGAAATGTAAGAAACTTACATAAAATGAAGAACCTAGTAAAATCTAGTAAACTCTAGTAAAATCTATAACCTTTGCCTGTAAATCTGATTTTGTAAGTTTAATTCAATACTTTAGAAAAGCACATTGTTTTAGGCAAAGGAAACATAACCTTCTAATTACAGTCAAAATAATTACTCTAGATGACTCATCGTAGCAGTTATCAATTTTTAAACCTATATATTATCTTTGACCAAGAAAACCTCTTAAATTATGGAACACAGAAAATAATAGACGTTACATTTATAAAACTGATTTTTTATATTATCTTGGATACCTAATAATCTGGATGGAAATATGTTAGCAACTTTAAAAACAAATTAGCCCAATTGTTAAGATATATGAACTACAAGTATCTTGAGACAATATCTTGAATGATTTTTTATCTATAAATCAATAAGTAAAACTTTTTGAGGATAATGTACACTTAAAAGTTAACACACAAATGCACACATTAATTTGTATGTAGCTTTTGTGTTATGAAACTTAAAGGCTTTGATTTCTACATAAGACTTAAATGGTTTATCTATTAAAATCTCCAAAAGAGCCAAAAAAGATAAAGAAATTTTTGAGTTAAAAATCTCACTGTTTTTCTAAAACAAAACAGCTGTGGGTACTTTAATCAGTTATTAACACATACTAGATGGATGACAGACAAACATGCATAAGATGGTTACGTTTAAACCACAATGCAGTCTCTGATGTATTTGGCTAAACTGATTTACAATATACCTTTTGGAATGTTTATGTTTGTAACTATGAATAGAATAGTTAGAACTTTTCTTATTGTCATCAGTTATCAGTGATCTCTTGTAATGAGTCAGAAGGGAGTGCATGGGAGGCTGAAAACAGGAGGATCACATTGAGTCTGATCTGTGTACTGAGACCCTGTAGACCCTCTAGTAAATATATAAGAAAGAGCCAGAAGGGACAAAACCTTTTACATGTATGAAAGCGAATACTGATTTATTTAAGTGAAATAGACAGCTACACAAGTTTCTTGTTACTTTGCTAGCCAAGGTTGTTTCATAGGCATAGCTGATAGCCAAAACTGTTGTTTTGATAGGCACATACAATTTTTCCCTCTAAAGGGAAAGCATGTTAAATATAATTCCAGCTATTTTTATTTTCAAAGGTTGCCCATCTTTAGTATAGAAGTTTAACTGAGAAACATGGGGGGGAGAGCCAGGATCCTCAACGTGTAAACTTCCTGAGTTCATGAAAGAGGAGGACACAGACACGGTGTGGGTGGATAGCTCATATTCAACATAAGGGAGGAAAAGAAGTTTGCTTTTCCTTTTTGCTCTTCTTGCTTGTGCTGTCTTCTGCCTCCTTGAAGTGCTGCCTTTGTGCCATACTACCCTGCCTTGGAGCCAGCGGATGATGGACTGGAACCTCCACAAAGTGTGAGCTAAATGAAACTTTCCTACCTTACTCTTAGGCTTTGGGTTTATTGTCTCAGTAATGGAAGAAAGTAACTGAGACACCTGATTAATAGCTGACAATTTAAAATAATTGAAGAGCTTTGGTCCCATCCTTAGGGTACATAGGACAAGGATGAGAAATGTAGCTGTATCAGATGGCACTTTAAGGATCAGAGAGAGTTGTCTAGTTTTTCAGTAACTCACACTTATACCTCAAACTCAAGTCAGGATTATCTTTCAAAGTAAAGGAAGACTGAATATCCTCCCTTTTGGCATAGTATACCTCCAGCTGATAAATAGTACCATACTCCACACTTTCTTCTGCATTCCATTTTGCCTCCGGGTGGTATGTAAGTCATGCACAGGTGTGGACAGCTCTTCCTTGGCTTGTGAGTGTAAAACAACTTGTAGTGTTTGAGTAAGCACCCCCTAAAGGAGTAGGGAAATCCAGTGCTGAGTTTCCCATCACTAAATGAGAAGTCATCCCTTTTGACTCCTCTAGTTTTTTTATGCCCTTAGAACATCCCCTAATTTTTCCCTGTTCCAAGGGAGGTGGCTGTTATTTGGAGAGTAGCCGGAAGGTCAGGCTGGACCAGCCACTATTACCAGTGTATCTACTACTTCCTCATGTGCACCTTCCTGGATGAGTGTGAATTGCAGTTCTCTTCTAACCAGGGCTGGGGGTGTGTTTCCCATGAGAGCATGCCTATAGATGAACACACATCTTCTAGGGCTCCCATCACATTTGTGCTTCCCAAATTTGAAGAATTTGGGCAGAAATGACAGAGGTTAAGAGTAGGAAATATTTATTGAGAAGTAACTCCCGAGAGATGGAAAGGGATCCAAAAGTGGGTTTCCACTGAGGCCCTCTGTTAGGGGTAATTTAGATAACAAAGTCACAGTGTGGGTACAATGTGTGTCATGCTGCCATCAATCTATAGGATTCCAGATATAGCTGCTTAGGTCATACTGAGTCAGTGGAAAAGCTGGTCACATATAAGCAAATAAAGGAATTTTGGGGAAGAGATAGGTCCAGATGCTCTGGTCATGCACCCTGGGTGACTGATACCTATCTGGACTTCTTTGGCCAGGCAACATTAACTATTTTATAGGTTTAAGTTACTGTTTATCCTTTAGGGAATCATATAGGCCTGGATATTTCATGCTTATCTCAAGGCCTGACCTTCTAGATGCACCTTCAACCATAGTCTTAAAGTCTTTATTTTTTTCTGCTGACCTTCTTGATGTTCAGTCTCTCTCTGACTATGTATTAATTTTCTTAATATAATTTAACTTCTTAGTAGAACTCTAATACATGTTTGTGGAGTGAACAGAGGAATGAGGTCAAGCAGGGGGACTAGGGTACCCTTTAGGGTCGTTCAAATTCATTGGAGAGACAATAACATACTTTAAACAAGAGAACAACATAATAGAATTTTTTATAGAAAGATAATTTTGTACTTAGTGAAAGGATGAAGAAAGGGTCAGGAATGATGGCATGACACTGTTAAGACACCTTTGGCAATAAATCCAGGCTATAAAACATCATGGCCTAAGCGTCTGGACCTATCTCTTCCCCAAAATGTCTTTATTTTCTCCATGTATGTGTATATGTGACCAGCTTTCCCACTGGATCAGTGGAAGTGGTATGGAACAGTCAGGCTGGACAGAGGCTTATTAGGTAGTGAACAGGATTGGGTAGAGAAGCATCACAAGGGCTGCTCCAGTTTTTAATCTGGTGATTGGTAGATGGATGACGGTGTGTTTCAGGGCTTAGGGAACCAGGAACAAGAGTATACATGACGATGGAATGGGTTTGGCTTGAGTTAGGATTGTTTGTGGAAGTCTGTGGAAAATATGAGCTCTGGTATCTGGCTGCCTGCTGGACACATATGTCTAGAGATAATAGGAGGTAATCCATGGTGAAAACTCAGAAATCTTCACAGTAGACAAGTGGTGAAACTGCAGACCAGTCAGACCACAACAGCTGCCTCTGCCCCTTATTTGCTGTGTGAACCTCCTCCATCCCTTAATCTATCACATTAATTTCTTGGGGTGCTTACATGGCATAAAATAGGTGAAGTGCTTGTCAAAATTATCATAGCTCCATCATCATAATCATCATTATTAATAGCATGTATGTGACAGTATGAGTAAAGTCTAGGGAATAAACCCCAGAACTCTAGAACATACGCATTTGCTAAGCTTACTAATTTATGCATTACTCACTTAATAGGGGATACTACAGTCTTCTTATGAATTAAATTAAAATTAAATTCAATGGAACAAAGTAAAATTAAGGAAGATTGGGAATGCTGAGCTGATGAACAGTGTTACATGAGGTGGTAGGGTGGAGATCTTTGCACACCTCACATCTCTCCTCAAGACAACTTGCACTGAGGACAGGGACTGGCATACTTCAGCTGCTGTCCCTAGGGACTCACTGCAGGGGTCCTCCCAACTCTGTGCTGTCCCAGCAGGAACCAGCTGAGGACTGCGCACACTACGAGGACTAAGAGCAGAACAGCTTTGTCCAACATGAGACAGCTCTCATGGGAACTCTTGCTGTGGGCTTCCTTCTGCACTGATTTTATTGACTGACTTCATGAATAAAGCAGAAGAGCCAATACTTAAAAGAAGGAGAATAAACTAATTATTATATAACAAAGTTCTAATTAAGGAAAGCACCTTGCTTTTCATAGTAATGAAAGCTTATTATATGACATTCTACCACAAATATTTCCTTTGAATCAAGAAATAAAAGGCACCTAATAAATCACTAAACTAATAGGGGAAAGAAATAGCAACAGAACTGTACATCTCATTGCAGTGCTTAGGTCATGATTACTAATGAGAAAGAATTATTTTCCATTGATTCTTTCCTCAAATCCACTCCCATGATTACTGAGAAAAAACATTGTTGTGCATAAAAATATTAGGCATTTAGATGTTAGCATGTTATATTTGTGCCTAACTTTTCCCACAATGTCCCTTGTTATGATTTTAGTGGACATATAGCTGCCACAGCAGAGACAGTAGCTTCAGCCTATGCTCCTGCTGGCTGCAGTTTGGTAGCTCACAAAAGAGGAGATGCAATGTATGCGACTTCTTGGTCTCATCTTTAGACATCCCCAACGCTTTCGTCTTCCTGCAAGTAAAGTGTGGATTTGGTATGAGTAAAACCAAATTAACCATACAGATGAGGACAATCTCTAAGACTGATGGAAAGGAAGAAAAAGAATCCCAGCCTGGCTTGCATTTATAAGCCAGAAACACTTAACTGTCTTGTACTTCATGCCATCCTCTGAGTTGTCATGTGATGGAAAAAAAAAAAAAAACTTTATAAACTTTGAGAAATTGTTCTAGGCCAGGTCAGCAGAGGCAATCCCAGCCATCTGGAGGTAGGTCCATCCCCAGTGCTTGTGTGGGCAACATTAACAAGAGTGGCACCTCTTTTCTGAGGCAGCCATGTGTGGCAGCACCCCGCAGCTTCGGGGGGCCTATTCCAAGGTCTACCTCTTCTATGAAGAGTCAAGAGCAACTCTATGTATCCAGTGAGGCAGTATTATCCCCTTATCATCCCTGAAACTTGAAAATGCAGACAGCTGAGCATGATGGCAAGGCCCAACCATGGTAAAAGATGCTGTGTCCAAAAGCAGACAGAATTTAGCACACTACGAGCAATCAGAAATCACTGCCTCACCCCAAAGAGGGGACAACTTCAGTGAGTGAGTGGCAGCTCGTCCTATTTGATACACGTTGCATTTTATATATGTGTGTGTTGCCTACTGAGTAAGCTTCTTATGTTTAGACGAAGGTTCAAAACACATTTATAGGTTGAGATTTACATCATTTGATGCAATGAAAGATTCAATGTTCTAATAAATGTTACCATAAAAAACTGCAAAAATTAATTCAGTTTAATACTCCTGTCAATGGAAACAAAAATAATAGGGAAAATATTAGCTTTGTGGAAATAAATATGCATACTAAAATCAATTCAGTTTTGACAAATATAAACAGAATTTTCTTATCTTTCTAAAAAATAGTACTGGACCAATTAGATAGCTGCATACAAAAGTTAAATGATATGCAAACTAAAAGAGGAATAAAGACCTACATTAAAACCTTAAAATTTTCTGGGACAACAAAGACAGTGCAGGAGGCATTACAATTCCTGACTTGAAATCATATTACAAACATACTGTGCTAAAATCAGCATGGTACTGGAAATAAGATAGACATGAGGATCAGTGGAATAGATTAGATCATGCAGAAGCCTCTACAAACACACTCAGCCACCTTATCTTTGAGAAAGGGGTGAAACATGCTTACTGGAAGAAAGATAGCCTCTTTAACAAATGGTGCTGGAATACCTGGCTCTCTACATGCCAAAAAATAGACCTTGATCCAGGTCTACCACCATGCACTAAGCTGAAGTCAAAGTGTTTATGTTTTATTAAAACATAAACACTCAACCTCCTGGAAGAGAAAGTAGGAGGAACTCTTGAAGACATAGGGGTAGGCAAACATTTAATGAACAAACATGCATTTGCATGGGAAACACTTGAAAGAATTAACAATTGGAACTTTTATTGAGAAGTTTTTGCACACCAAAAGAAATTATCAACAAAGTGAAAAGACAACCCACAAATTTCAAAAAAAATGTTAACCAACAAGCACTCAGACAAAGGTCTGCTCTCTTGAATTTATAAAGAACTAAAATACATTAGGACCCTCAAATTTAAAGACCGAATCCAGAAATGGGCATCTGAGATGAATACACACTTCTCAGAGGGTGAAATTAAAGAAGCGAATAAATATATGAAAAATGCTCCACATCACTAGCCATCCATGAAATGTAAAACACTGAGATACCATCTTACCCCAGAAAGAATGGCTATCATAAAAAAATCAACTAACAACAAATGTTGGAGAGGCTGTGTAGAAAAAGGAACCCTTCTGCACTGCTGGTGGGAATGTAGACTGGTGCAGCTATTATGGAAATCAGGGAGACCCCTTAAACAAGTAGGACTGGAAATATCATTCAAACCAACTATCCCCCCTAATGGGATTTTCCCAGAGGAACTAAAAACGTTATATCATAGTGATATATGTGTACCTATGTTTATAGCAGCACAATTTGTGATAGCCAAATCTTGGAAACAAACAAGATGCCCGTCACCTGAGGAATGGATGAAAAAGATGTAGTATTTTTATACAATGGAGTATTACTCAGTTATAAAAAATGATAAACTTGAAGCATTTATATTTAAGTGGATGCCATTTGAAGATATACTCATAAATGAATGCATAATGACATGCATAAATGTCATATATTCTCCCTAATATAAGAACTCAAAATGAAGAAATACAAATAGAAAGGTACCACACAATTAAAAGGAAAGTAAGAACTCGAGGATTAGACGACAAAGAGAGGGCAAGGAGCAAAGCTAGGAAACATGACAGGGGCAAAGCCATACATTTATATGCACAAGATGGGTAAGGCAATGATCCGGAGTAACAGCAGGTTTTTGAAACTGGCAGTTAATTGGTAGGATTCTCACCCTGACTTACGATATGTGCTGCTACCTGTGAACTAAACAACTGCACTGAAGATAGCAGTGTGTGATAGTAGGTTGATGTTTGGAATGCCTGTTCTTCTGGCCTTCTAAATACGTACTACTTCTCATGACACACCCACTATTGTCATTCTGTCTCTCAAGTAAATGTTTGTTTAAAAAAAGGGTAATAAATGAAAAAAAAAAAAAGAGAGAAGAAAAAAATTGTCACAGGACTGTCCAGCTACAGTGCTGTATACTGTTAGATTTCTAAATCTCTGTATAAAAATATATAATTATTTATTCATATTTTAAAAAATTTTTAAATTTTTTTCTTCCTATTCTGTAGGGACTTAAAGCTTGACATATCAATACTTGATGGAAAATACCTGTTACATTTTATGCCTAAGATGTTTGATATTCAGACAGATAGGTTAAATCCAGTAATAATAAGCTTCTTTTCTGGAGAGTTAACAGCCTAATTTTGCACACCAAAAATTAGAGAAAAAGAAGGGCTTCAAGGACAGTCAACATTTTGGCCCTAGCCTTTCAAGGTCAGTGAATAGGAGAATTTGTACTGCAACATCATGTAACTCAGTTGTGTCCCAAATTTTCTGATCAAGGAGATTATGGAGCCACAGAGGAATGTGATCGATGATGTAGAGTGTGCCTATGGAGAGTCACGTGGAGAGAGAAAACATTCCCTCAGGCTTTCACAGAGAGTAAATTGGTCAAGCAATGGCTGTGACTCATCCACATGGCTGACACTGACAAAGGATCTACAAAGTGTGGTATAAGATTTCAGGATAAATCCTGAAGGGACTTGACTGACATTATTAGATACAAAAGTTACAGTTCTTGTTATATAAGTCTTGCTTTATCTTGATCTTAACCATCCAGCAGAAAAGTATAAAAAAGGAGGTATAAAAAGTAAAGCCATATTAATATGCTGAGCTGTAAAAGGCTCACGTCAACAACTTCTGACATTGCCAGTCCTAAAGATAACCTAGTACTATTATGGACTACTGGACTATATTGGAATCTTTTGCTGAATTCATGTATCTACAATATTTAAATGACAATGGAATACCCTTCTCTGACAAAATTAAACAAAAAAGGGGATACAAATGAAGGACCACTTTCTATCTGTATATTCAAAATAGTTAGTATAGATATATGGGTTCATTCTCTTAATTCAATGAATAAAAAGATTTGTTTTAATAGTGTTTGAGGACAGGATACCATGTCTACACCTTGTATAATGAATAATCACTAAGACAACAATATGCAATGTATTAATTATTGAAACTGTGCTAGTAATTGGTTTTGAAACTGTCTCATTTGTTTTTCAATAAAATTATTTTTAAAAAGTGTCAAAACAAAAAAGCAGAACCTTAAAATTTTAAAATTAAAATCAATATTTTCTTCTATTTTGTTCTATGCACTTTATGGTTCTAAAAGGAAAAAAAAGTATGTTTATGTAAAAACTCATGCCCTAATGTTCATAACTGCTTTATGTTTAATAACCATAAACTAAAATAAGCCTTTATGTTAGTGAGCAAAATAAACAAATTGTGTTAAATCCACATAATAGAATACCCAGAAATGAAAAGAGATGAATCACTAGTATAAGCAACAAATGGATGACCTTGAATTGACTATACTGAGTGAAAGAAGCCAGACAAAAGGCAGAATGTATCACATCATTGCATTTATATAGATTTCAAAGTGTACAAAATGATTCACAGGGATGGAAAGATCCATAATTGCGTGGAAGTGACAAGAGGGAAGAGGGCGGTAGGAGGGTGGCACTGCCCAGGGCCGGGGAGGACTGTGGGTAGAGATAGGTACTGCAGTACCTTGACAGTGGTAGTGGTCTTACAGGTATACATATAGTCAAGATATATTGAATTGCAGGTCCCAATTTTAAGTACAGAAATTTTATTGCATTTAAATTTTCTCAATAAAGCCATTTACATCTTTTCATTGTATTTATTGTTTCCTATTCTTAATACTTTTGTGATAGCTAAGATATCCCAACCAGAACATAGCCTGTTGCTCACATTGCCTTCTAGGCCTTCATAAGGTAGTTGAGGTTGGACTTTTTTTTTTTTTAACATATTCCTTATTATGGTTTAGATTGACAGTGTCCAAAAGTTTCATCCACCCATTGGAAGGTGATATTTGAGAACAGAAATCCAGCCATCTGGATGTTCCACTGACAAGTTTAGGGTCAAATGTACTGTCAGAAAGTGGGGCCTGGCTGGAGCTGGCTCCCTAGAGGAATGAGGAGATGTATTTTTGCACTCATCCTGTGTTCCTGGATGTGGTCAGCTGAGTGTCTTTCTCCTGCTGGGCTGTTCCATCCTGCTATGTCTGCTCTGGAGCCAGCCAACCAGGGATGAACCCACTGGATCTACGAGTCAAATAAACCTCTCCTCCTTTAAGTTATGAGTATTTTGTCTTAGTAGCAGAAAAGTAACTAGTGCATAGGTCTTATATTTTTTTAAATCAATTTCTCTCTCTTATCTAACTTATATGCACTTTCCCATTTCAATTTCTAAAGCTCACTATCAGTAAAGGAAAATCTATTCAACTTAATATATATTTATATGAATTACTAATCAAATGATTAAATTACCTTTTAATTTATTTAAAAATTGCATTTGGAGGCTTTTCATCAACATTATATTTTTCTCTTCTAGTATTGGTACAATAATTTTATTTAACTTTTTATTGTACTTACTGGAATTTCTACAATATTTTTGATTAATAAACATGATGGCGAATATTAGGCAAAAGAAAAAGAAAGAGTCATGAGCTCAGCAAACCAGGTTTATTTCAGAGCAAACCTGAGACTAGAGAACAACTAACTCTTGTCTGAGCTGAACGGTCTTATCAAGTCGTGATCATAAGGCGTAGGGCAGGGGAGAGGGTTGTGGAAGGCAAAGGTCGTGGTGGGACTTTGAGGAGGAAAGTTCAGCACAAAGCAGTTGTGGCTCTCAGGTACAGGTCTTGAGAACTTCAAGGAGTTGTGAGTTGTTTATGAAGAGCAGGGCTGAATAATGACTGGGAATTATGGGCTCCAGCTGTCCTTACCAGGTCTTATTGGGCCATTATGATACATCTACAGCAGGTATAAAAGGGAACAGATTTAGTGTAGTTTCTGGTCAGACCAGGCTGGTAGGGGCTGGGAGATGGCTCAGGGGCTGGGGAGATGGTTCAGTGGAATAAACGCTTCCCTGGCAAGTGCAAGGGCCTGAGTTCAATCCCCAGTTTTGAAAAAAAAAAAAAAAAAAAAAAAAAAGACAAAAGTAGTTGTGTATAACATTGTGAACTTTGCAGGGCATGGTGGCACGTGCCTATAGTCCCAGCTACTCGGGAGGCTGAGGTGGGAGGACCGCTTGAGTACAGGAGTTCTGGGCTGCAGTGTGCTATGCCTACTGGGTGTCCGCACTAACTTCGGCATTAATACGGTGACCTCCTGGGAGCGGGAGACCACCAGGTTGCCTAAGGAGGGGTGAAGTGGCCCAGGTCAGAAACGGAGCAGGTCAAAACTCCCATGCTGATCAGGCTGGTGATGGTTGGATTCCTTCGGTAAAACATTTTAGCTTAAAAATCATGACTTTGGGGTATCTATTAGAATTATATTCTAGGTAAAAGTGGTTTGAAGATTAATTGCACATATCAGCGTGACTGAGTTTCTGGGTTTGTGCACATGGGTGTTTCTGGAAGGGAACTGTACTTCAACTGGTGGACTCAGTGAAGCAGATGGCCCGCCGCAGTGTGCGCAGACCTCATCTAACCCATGAGAGGAGAGGAAAATTTACTCTCTGCCTGATTACTTGAGCTGGAACAGTGACCTTCTCCTGCCCTTGGTGCTCTTTGTAGTAAACATGCAAGCACAGATGCACCTGTTCTGGCTTACTTTCCCGATGACTGAAGCCAGAAAGCTAAAACTACATATTCTAGAATTCCTTGTATGGAGGCATTTTTATTATATGAGAATTTTTGCTATTTTTCAGAATTTCTCCAATACATTGGACACATGCTGGTATGTGGCCAAACCAAATGCATACAGCTATATCTGGATCCCCAGACTACCCCACTTCCCACATCAGTGTTCTTCACTGGATTCACTACCACTCTGTAAGTGAAATATTTAATTTCCAAATTCTGTTTCTGTTATCTCTTTTACCTGGAACCTGTAATGAATGTGGCAGTGCAGCACATATGTCAGTGCTTGCCTCTTGGGGATCTAAGCATAGATCCTTTGGCTTTGCTGCTGTGGGCTGTCTGCACTTTTAACAAATCCTACACCTTGCTTTTAGTATGATCTCCTTTTCATTTGTTTGCATCTACTTAAGTATGAAATAAACTACTTATTTGGTGAGGGGGCAATTGAATATTTCAGAAACTGGTCTTGCCTCGTCTCTTCCACTGCAGCTAAGCCTCTACTGGGTGTTCTATGGGCTGTGTGGGAGTGGCTCTCAGCTTCATGTGACTTGTATTCCATAGGATAATCAAACGTTAGAGTTGGAGTGCTTCAAATTCCCAGGTAGGCAAGCTGAGTTTCAGAGTCATTCTCATAGCTGCATGGATTTGGGGACAAGAACCTAGATCTCTTGATTGTCACTCCAATAGTTTTTGTGTGTTTCCACATTCTCTCCATATTTTCTTTATTTTCATTTAAAGCCTCTTTTAACGGTTAAACAACTTTAAATTGTAATTGTGTTTCAAGAGGATTCTTTTAAGCCAGTTTTAAATAACAGAATAAACACCCAAATGTATGGTGTAAATGTATATATAAAGATATCTCTTAGGAAGTATTTGTGCATGTGAGCCCATGTCCCTTCACCCCAAATCAAAGAATCAAGGGGAGGGGATAGGAGAGGAGAGCTCCATGATTTATATTAACTCAGCATCAGAAGAAAAGGAAGAAAGGGCAAGGAGGTGAGGAGGGGTGGGGAAGAGAAGGGGAATGAAGGATGCACTGCTGGCTGACTTTAACCCAACAGGGCACAGTCCTCTCTCACTGGGGAATTTGGCTCTCAGCTCCTGCCTTTCCAGGCACTGTGCCTTCCTTCTGTAGCTTGAATCCACCGCTCCAAGTAATTCATGGGAAGTTGAAAACCTGCTTTTGGAGCAGGATGGCTTATCTGTAGAAGCAGTTCTTCAGCCACCAGATTTTAGCTTTAAGGTGTGATCCTTACATAAAGTAGGCATAAAGTGCCTCTGAGCAAGGCGCAGCTCCTGGATCACCACGCTGCTGTCAGATGGCATTGTTCTGCCACCTAATGCCCTTGGAGAGCTGAGGCAACCTTCTTTTTACTTCTGGAGAGTCACCTTCCCTATTTCAAGCCATCATTGATACCTTTTGCGCTACTGTTCTCACCACATGTCAAGTCACTTGTTACCCTACTGGGCTGTCCAGATTGCTTACAGTGATGAAGCATATTTAAACCAGAAAAGCAAACAGAAAAAATTCCTGTTTTATCGGAGATCTCACCACCTTCTTATTACATTTTTTTATTTATTTGTTTTTGTATTTTAGGGAAGGGTCTACAGGATGTTCGGATTTCTAGGTCGGACTCATAGTGATCCTCCTGTTTACAGCCTCCCAAGAGCTGGGATTACAGACACGTGCTACCACATCCAGTCTCCATTGCCCTCTCAGCGCACCCTGGGGGCAGAGCTGGCACAGCAGGCCAGGGGATAGAACCCCTGGTCCTGCACCTGCTTGCAGGTACTTTAATCCACTGAAATATTTGGCCTGCCCTTCTTATTAAACTCTTGGTGCAGTAAGTCTTGGCTATTCTCATTCTCAACCTTAAGGATGCTAACTCCTACAGTCTTGCATTCTGTCCATAACCACCAGCTAATCTCTCAGATTTTTTAAGTTCCTTTATCTTGTCTAATCCCTAGTTTTCTTGTCTCCTTTACTGAATTCTTGTCTGCCTCTATTAGCCTTACAGATCTACTCTGTACTTTCATGCATATAGTACTTGCAATATACCAAAAAGCATTACCACTGTCAGGGTCTTGCTAAAAATCTCACATCCTGAATCCCAGGGGGAGCAACTGAATGGAGCATCTCCTACCTTTCCAATTGCTGTTTCTGCTCCTAGCCCAAACAGGCAGAGACCTTGGAGCATATGTCCACTTACAAAACCATAACTTGTCATTTCCACAGCTGGGATGTTTTCTTGGTATAGTAATGCGTAAAAGCTATGCACATTTTATAGCTTCTTAGTAAACAACACAGTTTTCCATCAAAATTTGACTTAAATAAATTATTTCTAGCTCTATGATTAGGCACAATGTACTGACTTGAACTCCAGACATCTTACTATGAATATTGCAAACGTATTCCACCTTTAAGACTATGAAACTATGCACAGGTAGGATTTAAGTCTAGGGTGAAATCTCTGTGCAGTTGTGCCGTGATATAAATCTTTTTCTTCGACAAGTTCTTCAACTAGACTATCGTTAGTAGTAGAGTTAGAAAATTGATGAAGTTCAACTCATTAGGAGTTCCTACGCAATGTTAGAAGCAAATAAGCCATTTAACTGAAGGTCCTTCGTAAGTGGAGAATGTCTCAGGCTTTCAAATTGACTTCCTAAAAATCCACATTCCTATATTTTTCACAGACAATTAGAAATTCTTAGTAATTACAGAGGCTTGACTCCAACAATGAAGTGAGTTTCTGGCAGGCTTATCTGTGACACTGATATCACTTGAATTCAAGGGAGGACAAATAGAGACATGATGACACTGCACGAGAATTTTAATCCTTTCTATAATGAACAGCAAATGGCAACTATGTTAAAGTGAAAAACTAGAATTTTGGCTCTGAATAAAATAAACAAATAAATATCCTCAAGATACCTATTATCATGTACGCATAACATCAGATTTGTAAAAAGTAAATTGCATTTTCCAAGAATATATGATCTAATAATATAGAATCAATTCTGAAATAAATTTTTAAAGGGCATAATTGATACTGCTATATCAGGTGAGTGCCTTATAAACCCTAGTCCTTTGATAGCCTGTGTACATATTGGATAGTTAGAAGAAATGCCTAATTTGGTGCCTTGTGCTAAATTTTAAAATTTCTACTTCTTTTTCACCTAACACAGTATTTGCAATGCTTCCCACTGGAGTATTTTGTGCTGCACAGAGAAAGTCATTTCCTTTAGTTGTGGAAGGGAGAGATCAACTGTGAAAATAGTTTCAGAAGCAATTTCAAATGCAACTAATCACTTCTAAAATATTATTATTAAAAAGAGAAATTCAATATGTTTCTAACCTAATGAGAAGCAAAATATACTTGGAGAAATCTGGAAAAGTGAGTTGATACTCTTTGCTGATGGAGGAGAAAAGGACATTCCCAGCAGAGAAGGCACCCGACCTGGACATTAGGAGACCTGTAGCTCTTTAATATGTATTTATCATGGGTGGAGGAGGTTCCTCAAAAGGGTGAAGAGGACACCAAGGGTCAGATATTGTTCCACTAAGGTGTTAGTTACTCACCATAGTGAAAGGGGGTATCAAAGGGGTTCCACTCATGAAAAAAGTATTATATTTCCTATTTTTGTACTGATAGCCTTATGACCAATGTAGAAAATGGAAGGGAAGGTTGAAAAAGTGGCAAAAACAATTTTTAAAACTGGTGTGTGCATTACTATACTTTTTGTTGCTCTAACAAAATACCTGAAGCTGGATACTTTCTGAAACAAAAAGGGGTGTATTTGGTTTTAGTTGTAAAGACTGAAAGTCCAAGATAGAGTGGACTTTACTTTGATCTGGGTCAGAATATCATGGTGAATGATAACCACCCTCAAAGCAAACACAGAAGAGACTACACTACATGGCAAGACAGGAAACCAGAGAGACATTCAGCGGTGGGTTCACTCTTGTTATACTAACCCATTCTTGTGGAAATTTAAACTAGAGTCCGATGAGAACCTCACTGATCCTTTCAAAGATGCCAGACAGCCCCAGTGACAGAATGACCTTTCAGCAGGTGTCACCTCTTCAAAGCTCCATCATGTCTCAGCACCGTCACACTGGGAAATAAACCTCCTGTGAATATTTAAATCTTATCCAAACATCATGGTATGGAATAAGAAAAAACAAGGATCAAAGGTAACAGAGACAGGATACATATGGGTTAGGATAGAGTAAAAATTGATGTGGGAGAGGAAGGTGAATGTACAGTCAAAGTACTCTTGTCTGAATTACTGTAGAATGGAGGACAGGATTCCCAGAAAGGACACTAGTGAGAGAGATTTTCAGGAAAACACTTACTTCACTTCCAATTTGTTTTCCTTAATATAGCTAGGACACAGAGTTTTGGAGCTCAGGAGAGATGAGCATCTTACTTATTTTCTCACTTTAAGGACAAGACATTTGACATCCACAAATTAATGGGGAAAACATTTATTTGTAGCTCACAGTTTGTGGAGGTTTCTTTCATTGTCAGCAGGCTTCAAGGCAAGGTGGCTCAGCAGAGGAGAATTTGGGGAGGGGTATGGCAGAAGAGAAGCAGTTCAGTGACCACAGGCAGGAAACAAAGCCTTCCTTATTCTTTCCATTTTTATTCCATTATAAGCCTACTAGTTGGTGCCTGACCCAGGAGGGTCTTTCCCTTTCAGTAAGTCCATCATCTACACTCAGATCTAAGCTAAATCAATCAATCCACTGCCATGGAATTCCACCCAGCACTGTCTTTGACCCAGGAACACATTTTACAGCCAAAGAAGTGAAACAGTGGGCTCATGCTCATGGAATTCCCTGGTCTTATCACGCTCCTTACCATTCAGAAGAAGCTCATGATCAGCGTGGAAAATGCCAAGGAGAAAGATGGAATCATCTTTCGAAGACACAGTTACAGCACCGACTAGGTGTCAGTTTGCAGGGCTGGGGAAAGGGTACTTCAATAGGCTCCACAAGCTTTGTGTCAGCATCTTCTGTATGGTACTGTGTCTCCCATAGCTAGATTCATGGGTCCATGAATCCAGGGGTGGGGTAGGAGTGGTGGCACTCATCATTACCCCTCGTGATCCATTCGCAACATTTTTGCTTCCTGTTCCCAAGCCCTTATGTCCTGCTGGACTAGAAGTCCTAGTTCCAGAAGGAGGAAAGCTCGTACCAGGAAGCACAACAATGATACCATTGAACTAGAAATATCTGCCTGGTCACATTGGTCTCTGCATGCCTCTGAGGAAGCAAGCTAAAAAGCAGGTCATAGCGTTGTCAGGGGTGACTGACCCAAACTATCAAGGGGAAATTGGATTACTACTCCACAATGAAGGGAAGCAAGATATACATAGAATACAGGAGATTCCTTGAGACACCTCTTAGTATTGCCATGCCATTATTAAACTTAATGAGAAGCAAAGACAATGAGAAATGGTCCAGAGCCTTCAGGAATAAAGGTATTGGTCACTCCACTAGCGAAAGAACCAAGACCTGATGAGGTGCTTGCTGAAGGCCAGTGAAATGCAGAATGGGTAGTGGAAAGGTAGTTCTAAGCTAGTTTCAAAGGATCATATCTGTGAGTCAGGATTCTTGATACTGAGACATGACCCAGATGGGATGGAGCCTGATGGCATCATAAAGAGTAATTAGAATGAGATTGTTGACAGCTTTGATGACATAAAGCTCTCTGAGTGCCTTCTTCATGACATCTATGCCCATGCTTTTGAGAAGCCCTCTGCCATCCAGCAGCATGACATTCTTCCTTGTATCAAGAGTCATGATGTGATTGCTGAAGCCTAGTCTGGGACTGAGAAAACAACCACATTCACCATATCAATTCTGTAACAAACTGAGTTAGATCTAAAGGCTACCCAGGCTTTGGTGCTGGCTCTCACTTGAGAATTGGCTCAGCAGATATAAAAAGTGGTCATGGCATTAGGATGTAATATGGGTGCCTTGTGTCATGCCTGTATTGGGGGCACCAATGTGCATGCTCAGGTACAGAAGCTACAAATGGAAGCTCCCCATATCATCATGGGAACTCCTGGTTGTGTGTTTGATATGCTGATACCTATCTCCCAAATACATCAAGAGGTGTGTGTTAGATAAGGCTGATGAAATGTTGAGCTGTGGATTCAGGACCAGATTTATGACATGTTTCAAAAACTCAACAGTAACACCCAGGTGGTTTTGTTGTCAGCCACAATGCCTTCTAATGTGCTAGAGGTGACCAAGAAGTTCATGAGAGACCCCATTTGGATTCTCGTCAAGAAGGAAGAGTTGACCCTGGAGGGTATCCACCAACTCTACATCAACGTGGAATGAGAGGAAGTCACATGTTAATGTGACTTTCGGGAGACCCTGGCAGTCATCTTCATTAACACCCAAAAGAAGGTTGATTGGCTCCCTGAGAAGATGCGTGCCTGAGACTCTGCTGTCTGCCATGCATGGAGATATGGATGAAAAAGAACAAGATGTGATCATGAGGGAGCTCTAGTCTGGCTGCAGCAGAGTATTGATTATCACTGACTCACTGGCCGAGGGCAGTTTTCTTTAGTCGGTAACTATGATCTTCTGACAAACAGGGAAAACTACATACACAGAATTGGTCATAGTTACACCTTTGGCCATAAGGGTGTAACTATTAACATTGTGACAGAAGAAGACGAAAGGACTCTTCAAGACATTGAGACTTTCTGCAACACCTCAATTGAAGAGATGCCCCTCATTGTTGTTGACCTCATCTGAAAGGGCTGTCCTTCTGCCTAGCCCCAACCAGAGTTCAACCTTGGGTGGCTGGAGGGGAAGGAGCCAAGGCATGGACATCTTGCCAATTTTTTTTTCCTTTGAATAAATGTCACTTTTTGAGACAAAAGAAGGAACTGTGAACATTTTAGACACCCTTTTCTTTGAGGTACTCTATTGCCCCAGGTCCTGTCTCCTCTCAAAGAGCACTCATTCATTTTCCTAACCTAGCCTTCCAGTCCCAGAAGCTTTCCCTCCCCTGACCAAATTCCTCTGGAAAAATTCAAGGGGGTGTTAACATGTTAACTTGGTCTCACTTGATGGACCAAATCTAAGTGAGGGTGCTTGATGGACCAAATCTAAGTGGGGATGTCCCCAGATGGGGGGGACAGGGGAGAGAAAATGGTAGCCATTTTACATTGTCTTGTATAGTATTTATTGATTCAGGAAACAAACAACAAAATTCTGAATAAAATGATTGGAAAATGCAAAAAAAAAAAAAAAAAAAGAAGGTCTAAATACCAGTTATGACCCTGTAATCAGCTACAGAAAAGAGTATTATAATTGTACTATTTCACCCCTATATGGTTCTATTATAATATAATACTGGTAGATTTAATACTGGTTCTAGAGGATTATTAAATCTGTATTAATTTTGAAGTTATGAAATTATTGTGCAAAAGGATCAAGAGAAGAAAAGTTACCTACTATTTGGATAGGGGAATTAATGTATTTCCATTTGTATACAGGATAGTCATAACATGTTAAGTGCAATTATATGCATATTTTTGTATCTGGAAACTAGTTTAAAGAAATATGCCTAGTTGACAAGGGTGGATTGTGGTGGTTGATACAATATGTCGGCTTGAGAAGGACCAAGCTTAACTAAATCAGCTCAGCAATTCTACACCCTAGAGGGACTCATCTAGGATATAAAAGGGAATTGAGGAAGGATGGAACATTCCTTTGCTTTGGAGGAGCTCTGGCCCTCAGTCAGCTTGAACATCATCTCCTGGCTTCCAGCACAGACTCTTCAGCCTCTGCCTCGGATCCTTTGGCCTTCTGGTGTAGACTCATCAGCCTTCCACTGCAGCCCCTTGGGCCTCCTCGTATGGATTTTCACAGAACACTGCAGTGAGCTCCAGACCTTGGACTGAATCCTTCAGTCTCCAGAGTGTAGATGCCCTCTGCATGCTTCCTCATCTGACTCTGTGGCTGACTATCACAAGCCAATCTTGTAACTCCTTATACACTTGTACTTTTGTATCATATCTGTTCCTTGTGTTATATCTGTTCCTCTAGTAAAAAAAACAAAACAAAACAAAAAAACCCTGACTCATACGTCCCAGTAGCACCAAGTATCATGAAACTGAATCCAAGTACATTATCTAAGGCAATATTTCTTCAATATTCTGGCCTCAGGGCCCCTTTATACATTTAAAAAATATTAAAGATCCCAAAAAACTATTCTCATGTAAGTTATAGCTATTAATATTACTGAATATGAAATTAAAATATGTATTACTGTTGCAGTTCATGACAGTGGTGTGGCACAGAGAATGAAAGATTATTTAGATCCCATGTTCAGTTTATCCTTTAAGAAGGCCCAGAGGTGTTTTACCTTATGTGAAACACCTCTGTCTCAGTTATTCTTCACTCATTGCTGGGACAAATACCTGACACTCAAAATGAAGAAAGGAAAGGTTTCTTTAGCTCATAGTCACTGGAGGTTCCAGTCCATATTCAGCTGGCTCCAAGGCAGAGTGGCACATGGCAGAGAGCAATCTTTCAAGGCAGCTGCAAAGAGCAAGAGAGCAAAATGGAGGAGTAGCAGCAACAATGGCAACAGAGAGGAAGTATGCCTCTCTTAAATTGCATTCAGGCTGTCTGCCCCAGGCTGGAGGAGGTACTCACACCCATTACCCCAGTGGATCACGAGTTAATCTCAAACTCTAGAAGTTCCCACCCCATGACTGCATGAAGCTTTGGGGTTACAACTAGACACAAACCATAGCACCTTCAGTGAAAGAGTCTCAGGTAAATAGCCCTGATCTGAAGCTTCTGTCACTATTAATTGATAGGCACAGCAAGCAAGAATAAAGGACAAAGTTAGGACACCTATGCAGTAATCATGTAGGGGAGATGATAAGATCAGGGTGGTCTGTTAGATGCTTGATCTTTGGACCAATCTGAGTAATGGGTGCATAGGGGGATACGGACCAGAGCATTCATTCTTTGAAGTAATGTGTTTTCATCCTACCTGGACTTGTAGCCCTGTGGGCTTTTATTTATTTTATTTTTGGTTTTTTTGGGGGGACTTTTAATTTTAGCTGTGATTTCTGGGAAGTTTTGGCCTGTGATCCCAAAAGGTTCTTATCTCTGCATATCCATCTCATATATATCTCTGGCCAATGCCTCCACATAGAGCAATCTTTATTTTTAAAATTTATACAAAATAGCAAGAATTATAAGAGAAATACACTTTCTAAAACAGAAAAATATAGTAAGAAGAATAACATTATTTTATGCTTTGCAAACCTCTCTTTGTAAATTTAAGCTAACATGTCGGTTAGAAGAGAACTAGATTTCCATGACTACTTCTATATTCAAACTGGTGTGATGTGCTGTTTGGGTGAAAGTACAGGGAGAAACTCTAGCTCTACATAGATGCTGTGTGTATTTGGGAAAAGGAGGGCCCATTCTAAAAATCTTTGTACAAAACTAGGCATTCTTCTTTAATGCTATATCTGCCATTTTTCCTCCTCCTGTTTATTCCTTTTTTCTTCCTTTCACTTGTTTGTTTGTTGTCTTGTTTTGCTTTGATCTTTCTTTTAGGGCCTGGCTGTCTTGAAGTTTTCAGCATTTTCGCTTTCGGTGGCTATGGACTGGCTCATCCACCACCGATTCACACTCCTCCTCCTCCTCTGGAAACACCCGCACAGATACAACCAAATGGCACTGCTCCAGGACCCTTGAGATTTGTTTTGCTCAATGGGATGTAATGATGCTGCTGACACCTGTCTTAACTACTTCAATGGACATGGAGACATAACACCCAAGATGCCCACAATTTAAAGAAGGAGAGATTTGCTTTGGTTCACAGTTTGCTGTGGTTTCAGTCCATAGTTATCTGGCTTCAAAGCCAAGCAGTTCAGAGAAAAGTCCTGGGCAGAAGGCAGCTGTGTTCTCCAGGCATTCTGGAAGCAGAGAGAGTAAAAGGAAAAGGTGAGCAGGAGAAAAAATACTTCCAGGCCTGACTCCTAAGAGCCAGTCAGCTACAACATCCCCAATCTGATCACCTTTTCCTCATCCTACCTATGGTCCCATAGCCTTTCCATAACAACATCTAAAAGTGCAGTAATCCCCTTTCCATAATTTGGCTTTCAATCACTTTGTATAGGTTTCTTTCTTTTTTTTCTCCTTCTTTATTTGTGGTACTGAGGATTGAATCTAGGATTTTAGTCTTTTCATATATGATCATTGAGATTATATATTTCAAGTATTTTCATCTTTAGAGAAGTCAGCATTTTGGATTATGGTGCTTAAGACTGTGTCTTTCAACATGTTGGCAAATGCTATGGCTTTGTTATGCCCCAGTTTGCAAGACAACCAATTTTATGCCTGTTCATGGAGTATACTATCTGATTTAGATTTTATTTTTTCTAATTGGAACAATTAGTATTAACCATTATCTTAAAATATCTGGGCAAATTTGATGTGCTGAGCTATGTCCATCTTGTTTCTATTCAACTGTCAGACATTAAGACAAATACTCAGAAAACAGAATCCTTACCTTAACGTAACCATCACCTGCGAGGTCCACTAAGTCTTCCCACCAGGTGTTCCCTGGCGTGAGCCACAGGTGTCGAGATGTACGGCTGTCAGGCTGCTGACCTGAAGTTGCTGGCAAATGTGGGAAGTGAGAGTTTAGGAATCTATGGAATTTGTGGAGAAAACAGAGGCTGGATCTCCCTACAGCACTTTGTACAGTGAGCGCTGAGTACACCTGCCACGACTGTTCAGTAAATGATAAGTACTGAGTTTCTGATTTGTAATGATGAAGTTGTCGCCTGGAAAACAATGCTAGTTTTCCACCCAATGATGGTCCATAGTTGCCAGCCATTGGAAGTCCAAAGCACCTGCTTCAAAAATTGATCTTATTTTAGAACAATTGTGTCCAGGGATCATGATTTAACATGCATAGCTGCAGAAGATATCTTTACATACGGCTCTGTGAAGCATTCAACTTTTCTTACCATCTAAAAAGTGAAGCAATAGCTATAATTCTATTGGATATTTTAACAGAATAACTTCACAGAAAGTTAAATGTGATAATGTCGTATCAATAAATCCCAAATACAAGTTCACAAATAGACAACCAATGAATTAAACTGATATAATATTTTACCACACAAATTATAGAAGAAAAGTACAACTAACTGAACTTCATTCTGTCCAAATAAAACATGTTACAACCACTATTGTTAAAACCACTATTGATTTATTTAAAATTTCAACATTGAAGATAAAATTAATTGCCTTACAGAATAGTAAAATGAGTACAAGTTTTCGTGGAGCACCTTGTCATTGTGAAAACAATATTCTACTAAATTAGGAAATGCGTGGGGCAGTGTACATAAGTTGATTATAATACAGAAATCACATTCAAATTTTAAGTGCATCCTAGAAAAGCTATGACAATTTAACAACTGAAAAAGAAACAATAACTGTCAAATTTTATACTTTGTGTATTTACATGAAGTAACTCAACTACATGTTTTTTACACATGTGGTGTTGAAATGAAAAATAATTCAGTTTCATCCCAGATGCAGGTGTTTTCTTTAGTATTCATTATTAATCAAATGTACAAATGCTGCCTTTTTCCTCTACTGGGTACAGGGTCTAGAGGCTTTCCCAAGGATCCAGCACCTGACATTCCATTGCCGGCTTTCCTACAACACTGCCTCTAACAAAACCAGGCTGTCCAGAACCCCAGGGAATAGAATTGTTTACCTCTTTACCAAGAAGATTGGGAAGGCCTGCAAATCTGCATGTGGTGTGTGCCCGGGTAGACTTCAAGGGGTTCGAGCTGTGTGTTCGAAAATTCTTAGGAGATTTTCTAAATCGAAGAAACATGTCAGCAGGGCTTATGGGGCTCCATGAGTGCCAAGTGTGCTCGCGACAGGATCAAGCGCGCTTTCCTTATTGAAGAGCAGAAAATTGTGGCAGAAGTGTTGAAGGCACAAGCGCAGCATCAGAAGGCAACATAAAACATGAAGCTGTTGCAGTAAAAAAAGATGGAAAGGCTAAAAAAAGTGCCGGAACCCTTGAGTTCCTGTAAATGGAGCTAAGGGTCATACAGTAGTGCTAAACTTACTTGAAAGTGTTCATAATTTCTTAGAAACATTGAAGAAAAACAGTTAATACATGGAGAGTCCCAAGATTTAAATTTTGAAGCATTTAACAAGTTAAAATTATAGACAACAGTAGTTGCAAACAGGTGGATATCCCAATTTATTGTTACTAATTTAAAAAACTGAACATATTGAATAAAGACAGGTCAAATAATGTATAAGATAGAATCTGAAATTTGGTGATAGATTTTAAATGACTTTAAGAAAAATCTTTTGATAAATATTGTTTTTAGTGGGAAAAATATTGTGTCAATACATGTAAATTTTAAATAATTTAAATTTGGTAAAACACTCAACATAATCACTGAGACAATTTTCTTGATGAATTTGGCCTGATAAAAATATTCATTGAACTAATATACTCAGTGTAAGCAAAACACAATACTTGTAAAAATATTTTGGCTGAAATAGTGTATATGAATACACAACAGTCATTACTGAGACTATTCTCAACTTGGGTATTCTTTTGCCTGAACAGATGCAACTAAAGAACATTATAATAAAAATAGAATGATTGAAAGATAAATTGAAGATGTTAACAACTTCAAACATATTGATAATGAAGATGTAGGTTGAAATATTGCAGGTAGGGGCTGAAAAGATAGCTCAGAGGCATAAGCACTACCTGACAAACATAAGATCCTGAGTTCTGTCCCCAGCCCCACATGCCCTGATGGTCCTAGAACTCCAGGCACACCATGCTGGCCCCAGAACTAACTGTAGTAGCACATGCCTATAATCCCATACTGGGGAGGCTGAGACAGGAGGATCACTAGGAGTTTGAAATGAGCCTTCAGGCTGCAAAAGTGAGCACAATGCTGGCCTGAACTGCATAGCAAGACCCTGTTTCAAAAAAAAAAAAAAAAAAACAAGCAAGCAAATAAAAAGTAAATAAATATTGCAGGTAATTTTATGAAACACATACAAAATAATAAAACCATAGTGAAGGATAATACTTCTCAGAAAATTAAGAGGGACATGATACTAGAGGTGCATACGGCTAAGGAATTTATGAAATATGTGAAGAAGCAATGAGAATAAGTATTCTGTCTATATCATTTTACTGTTTATATTATTGATTTATCAAAGTAAAAGTACTATTTATGGGCACTAATGTTTATCAGTCCTTTTTTTTTCTATTTTAGGGAAGGCCTACAGGGTGTTCAAGGGTCTCACTACCAGATCAGATTCATAGTGATCCACCTGTTTACAGTCTCAGAAGGGCCTGGCCAGGGACAGATGTTTGTGCCATCCAGCCAGGAAGCAGACAAAACAAGAGGAGAGCTGCAGCCAAGACTGCATTCTTGCAGATCACTGACTGGAGACCTTAAACTTCTGCATAAGCCCCAGCCCAAAGCCCTCAGCTATGAACCCATCGGTGGATTAATTCAGTGGTGAAGATGGAGTCTTCAATCTGACCACCTTCTCACCACCCTTCTTCTGAACACATGAGAAGATGTTCAAGGGATGTTTTAGATCAAACTACAGCAGCAGCGATGCTGGGGACAGGCCAATGTCAGCTGTGCACAGTGTGTAAGTATAGTCATTTCTCTGCCTCAGCGGAGTGTTAGGTATAGGACCCCTGCAAACACCTAAACCCACAGATGCTCAAATTACTCATACAGACAGGGCATAATGTTAACAATGTACACCTTTTTGTATATATACTTAATCATCTGAAGATTACATATACTATCTAGTACAATGCAAATGGTAAGGAACTATTTGCTGCAATGTGTTGTTTAGGGAATAATGACAAAAAAAATATTTACGTGTTCAAAATAGACACAATATTTTTCAAAGGGCCAGAGAGATAGTTCAACTGCATGAGTGTCTGCTTGACAATATTTTTCAAACATTTTTTTTCTCTGTACTTAGTTTAGTCCACAAAAGCAGAACCTGTGGATAGAGAAAATCAATTGTAGATGACAACCTGAAAGCCAGACAAGATACTGTAAGTGACTAGTAGAGTAGATTCCATTTGTCAGGGGAAGCTTTTAATGAAAATACTTGTGGATATGACAGTCAAGGCATATACAGAGCAGACAGTTCACTGAAACACTATGGAGTTTCTTTAAAAGATCAAATCTTTTAAGTTTTCAAAATTACTAAAATTTTGCATTTCTTCACAGGTCATCATCATGTAGCAGAAACTAAGTCCCCCGCAGCTAGTGTATGTCAGTTGCCCAGGTAATACACAGTTCCTGTTCCAGCTCCAGTTGCTTGTGTCTCCTAGGGACAGCTGGTCACTGGGGTGCACGCCTTAAGAACCAGTCTCCAGATGACCAGCCATTCTGTCTCTGTGCTTCCTGCTTGCTTATTCCAGGTAAGCCCTAGACTACCAGAGATCGGGGCCAGATATTCTGAGAACAATCCTGATCCTGCTCAGTGCTCTTTGAAAACATAAATAAATCTGACTCCAAATCCTGAGTATTGTTTCAGTGTTTCTGTTTGCCATAGCAATAGCATAGATTTAAGTAAAATAGAGTTCTAAAATTCAGAATGAAGTTTAAGCTTCTGTTTTACTTCTAATTTAGTAGAATACTTTCATAGAAAGAGTCATATAGATTTTTCTAGAACTATTTCTTGAGTAATATGGTTATTTGAATAATATAACTAAGATTCAGCTAAAGTATTTTGACTTATTATAAGGAAAATGAATGGATTTCGGAGCAGGAATTGTTGGCTTTTTATAGTTTGGGGAGAAATGACAACACAAGGTAATTGTGGGCCATTTTTTGTTTAGCTCCTGTGTTCTTTATTTACACTGTCTACCTCCATGTTGTTGAAAAGCAATAGCAGGGTTTCCAGACTATTGACTTTTCAACGTCAAATCTTCATGCTAAGCCGGCTCTCCTCCTGTTCACCTCTTCCCTGTTGTATAGGCCTAAGAGTTTCCATTGCTTCAGGAGTCTCCCTAACATGTCACCATCTTCTCCAGTGCCTGCTGATACTCCTGGCTAAATAACAGGAAGGACATCGTCTCTCTAGCTTTCCATTCTTTGCTGCCCTGAAAGCAAGCATAATGGATACTTCTAAGAGTTTTCCGTTATTTACTTGTTGTGAGATAATTGAGAAAAACAATCTATGAAAATTTAAAAATTGAGTATTGTTCAAGATTTTAACATATATACTGTGTCTTTAGAATGGCCTAGAGGGTCTACAAAAGAAGATTCCTGTTTGTGCCTGTATTTGCCAGCAGATTTGGAATATTTCCAGCTTTTTTGTTTCCAGGCCCATGCATTGGATCTTGGCACTGGTGCTGGAGATGCAGCATTGCAATGGTCAGTGGACTCAATGTTCGAGGCTCTCTTGGGGCTCCTGGGCCTTGGAACAGAAATGTAGCATATTTCTCTATGTTACCATCAGTAGAACCATTCTTCAAAGAGTCACATTTCAGTTACTTTTCTCTTTTTGCTGAGACAAAAATACCCAAGGCCCAAAATTAAGGGAGGAAAAGTTGATTTAGCTCACAGTTTGTGGAGGTTTCAGTCCATAATTATGGGCTCCAAGGAAGAGTGGTGTGGCACAAGAACAACAGTTCATGGCACTAGAAGAAAGAAAAAGCAACAAGTGCAAAAAGGAAAAACCCTCAGAGGGCCGGCCAGATAGCACAGTGGATTAAAGTACATGCAAGCAGGTGCAGCGGCTGGGTTTTATCCTTGGCCTGCCCTGCCAGTCCCACCCCTGTGGTGCGCTGAGATAGCAATTGAGACTGAGCGTGATGGTGTGCACCTGTAATCCCAGCTCTTGGGAGGGTGTAAACAGCAGATCACTATGAGACCTGAACACCCTGTAGACTCTGCCCTAAAATACAAAGAATAAAAAGAATGGAATAACCCTTAGAAGGAATATCTGTCTCCACATGCTTCATAGCACTGCAGTCCTAGAAACTTCACTAAGGGAAGAGGAACTTGAATTTTTGTGGGATTTATCTCCCATCCCCTGGCTCTCAAATGCTGTACTAACAAATCCAGTGTGGTTGCCACCTCCTACTCACTAGGCCCCATCAGTATAACATCATCAGTGTAAAGAACCAACATGACATCATATGGAAGAGAGAGGTGATCAAGTTCCTTATGAACTAAATTGTGACATGGGGCTGGTGGATTAATATAAGACAGTGAAGGTACATTGCTAGAACTGCCAACTGAAAGCAAATAGTTTATGGTGGTTCCTGTGAATAGCTATGGAGAAGGCATTTGCCAAGTTAAATAATAGCACATCAAATGACAGGAGATGTTTTAATTACCTCAAGCAAGGAAATCACATCTGGATCTACAGCTGCAATTGGAATCATCACTTGATTTAATTGATGGTAATCTACTGTCATTCTTCAAGACCTATTTGTCTTCTGCACAAGCTGAATGGGAGAATGTGGTGGGGACCACCACTCCTGCATCCTCCAAGCTCTTGAATCCCTTCAGGAATCAAATCCTACAAAATTGGTTTACCTATTTTACCTAGGCAACTCTAATACTTCCATTTGTCCCTCCAAACTATAGTAGCCCTCACACAAGAGGTTAGAGAAACAATGTGAGAATTCTTCCAAGAACTAAGTGCATCTATCCTAATTATACATTCTGGAACAAGAGAAATGACCACTGGATGGATTCAAGGACCTATTAGACCTACTATGAATCAGACCTTTGTTAAAACTCCATTGATCACCTGGCCTCCATAAGACCTTGCTGGAGGGCCACAATGTCACTTTGGACATCCAGAAATCAGTTTTTGGTTCAGAACCAAGGTCCAGTAGTCCCTTAAATGGTTAATCATTGTCCTTTTCCTAGTGCGCAATCACTTGGGCAAAAAACATGAGGTCCTTCTGGAGACAAATGACAAAATAATTGGCTGTATAAATGTTTGGTGCATCAGGATCTTGGCCCAAAGAGACTTGGCCTCCCCTTCATTCAAGATGTTCTGGATCTATCAACTGGCTCAAATCAGGGAACTGGGTGAGGGGCCATGATTCCCCCTTACCCTGATTTGAAGTACATTTCTGTTTGCCCTTAAGTATTTTCAGTCATTTAAATCTGGTAAAAATTTGGCAGGCATCCTATATATTTTACTTTTGGGAATGCCGCGGTGATCAGCCACTGCTCCCAGTATACACAAATCAGATTGTTCTGGTTATTGTTCTGCTCCTGCTGTCCACTCGAGTAGGTGCAGGGACTCTGCCTTTGGCAGTTGAACACTACCACCTGACCTCTGCTACTTCAGGATCCAGTCAAACCCACTACCCTTCAATTTCCTAATTGCCTAACCGCGGTCTGCACCGTACGATCTGGCATACAGAAAAGAGAGGTGCCAGGGATGCTGGTGCTTTCTTAAGCTGTTAGTGAAGGGTTTGTGTTCTGGAACATCCCAGTGTGGAAGATCAGATCTAACATGCCAGGTCCACCCCAGCACCCCCACTTCCCTAAGCCTCTGAATCTCCTCATCAACAGTAAACCATGGAATGCCAGGCATCTCTAACTCCTTCGCAGTGGGCCATCTTTTGAGCTGTACTTCTGCTAACCAGCCATATGAGCTGTTAACACTTTTCTTTACTCCACAAATTGGAACATTAAATTCAGAATATCTGTCAATGGCCCCATATCAACAAACTCAACCTGATCCAGGTGTATATTTTGCCACACCCATAAAAATCCATTCCCATGCTTGCTCATTAGGCTGCTACTTATCAGGGAAACACGAGAAGTTCAATAAGAGAATAGCAAAGCCCTTCATGGTTCACACTATGTTCTTCCCCCTCAGGAGTCTTCTGAGATTTAAGCCTGGTTACGGACCTAGAGGCAGAAATGGATGGTGAAGTTGGGTCCTGAGGAGTGTCAATGTTATTGTGCTTGGTTAACACAGGATTGGTTTCCTCAGATCTACTGGGAGAGGCCAACCCTACAGGGGATGGAGGTGGTCATGATGCTTCTGCCACAGTGGGTATAGAAATCTCTTCCTCTGGCAAAATAATTTCAATAGGATGTAGGAAACCAACATCCTCAGTTTCCTCAGGATCCTCTCACACATCTCCATCCCAGTTTATGGCTTCCTGTCATGGGGACTTGTTGACCTCAGTGTATGCCAGAGAGCAATGGCGGCAGGGATAAAGAAAAAGATAGACAAGAGACAAGAGCTGGGTCAGGTGGGGAGGCCTCTTTACCTGGTGGGCAAAGATGACTGGACAACAATGGTTGGGGCATCTATTTATATTTTTGCAAAGTATCATGGGACACAAGGTTGCCTGGTGATTCATCACTGAAATTATGGAGGCAGGATGCTAGATTCCTGGTACCTCACAAGACTGAGGTAGCTTACCACTTCAAGTGCTTTGTCTGTCTTACCTCATATATATGATGAATTTTTATCTTCAGCCACTCCCAACATCCCGTTCTGTTCTAGTCAATGACCTCAGTTTTTGCCCCAGTCGAGGCTGACTATAAAGCTTATGTCGTGGTTCAGCCAATTGAATTATGAGGGACTGTATTTGGATTTCTGCAATCTCAGACTTTTGAGTAATAGCAAAGATATTTTCTTTCAGGACACACTCAAAAACTTCTAAATTTCTTATCTGTGTCTAGAGCTGGGAATTTGAACTGTTGAGCTCCTTATTTTCCTTTATTAATTTGTCCTCACCACCAGAAGATATTAGATTTCCTATGAATGTTTTCAGCTTATCATTCTCTTTCAGTAGTTTGTCCAGGGACACTAAGACCAACCAGCCAGCATCATTATATTTCCTACTCTGCCAAAGAAATTCAAAATCTTCATGTACAGAGTTGCTGGATTCCTGATACCTCACAAGTGATGAATTAAGATAATCAAATGAATTTACATGGCATTTAAGTTTAAACAATTCATAGAATGAGCTGGGCAAATAGCTCATCAGATTAAAGCACTAGCAAGCAGGTACAGTGGCCAGAGGTTCCATGCTCAGGCCGGTCATGTTGGCCCTGCCCCCAGGGCATGCTGAGATGGCAATTGAGATGGGTGTGGTAGTGCATGCCTATAATCCCAGCTCTTTGGAGGCTGTAAACAGGCAGATCACTATAAATCTGATCTAGTAGTGAGACCCTGAACACCCTGTAGACCCTTCCCTAAAATATGACCAAATAAACAAACAAACAGTTCATGGATTGTCAATACACTCTACAGAAGTGGAAGGAGAGTCCATGGTGTCTTTAGACCTCATCAAACTGCAGAGACAACTCCAAGAACCCCGAAAGCCATTAAAGAATACTGTCATTATAATTCTGCTTCCCTAGAGCCACTCCTAGCACCAAAATCTGAATTAGTCAGGTTTACTAGAGAAGCAGATGTAGTGAAAGATGTACAAATATATGTATGTATGTATGTATGTATGTTATGAGTGTGGCCTACAAGGCTAACCCACAGAGTTGAATGAGGAAGCGTGCAAAGGTTGTCTGCACTCAGAGGCTGAAGGGTCTAGCCTGAGCTCTGAATCTCATTGCAGCATTCTGTGCAAGTCATGTCGGGAGGCCTGCAGGTCTGTGGCATACCAGGGGGCTGCAGAGTCCTGGATAGAAGTCGAACTGTGTGTACTGGAAGTGGGACACAACCAAGCTGAAAGTGAAGACTGGACCTCCTCCAGGGAACCAGAAATTAGTTCTTCCTCATGTCCCTTTTATTTTATGCAGGTTGCCAACCCTGGGGGCTCCTTTACACCCTCACCATCTGGGAGCCTTTCTCTTGCACAGGCTTAGAATGCTTACAGAGTAAGGATTTGCCCCCTGCTGAGTCACTAAATTAACCTTCTAAACTCAAATTGACACTATGTATGAACCATAACACCACCCCTAGCCCCCCCAAACTCACACACATCCCTTTATGCAAAAGACTTTTAGTCCAACTTGAAGATTTGCAGGGCTGGGGGGATAGCTCTGCAGTCTAAGCACCTTCCTGGTAAGCACAAGGATCTGAGACTGATCCCTGATACCATATGCTGTGCTGGCCCCGGAACCCTGGGCAAGCTGTGCTGGCCCTGAAACCTGGTGTGATGGCACATGCCTGTAATCCCAGTGCTGGGGAGGCTGAAACAGGAGGGTTAATACAAACTGTGTAGTGACACCCTGTCTCAAATGAATAATTTTTTTTAAAAAAAAGAGTTGCCAAAGTCCTATCAGTTTCAGCATTACTAAAAAGTCCAAGTACCAAGTCTCCTCTGAGACCTAAGACACTCTTAGCTGTGAGTCCCTGTAAAATGAAAAGAAAGTTAAACACCTGCAACATTCACCATTCCAAAAGTTACAAACAGAGAGATACAAAGGAATTGGACCAAAGCAAGTCCAACATCCAGAAGGACAAACATTAAGTCCTACAGTTCCGCATGAAATATCCAAAGCAATCTGTGATAAAGTGTGGGTTCCAAAGGTCTTGTGCGGCTCCCGTATAGCACTTCCAGTGCACCCATGGCTTCTCTATTAGGCCTGCTTTGCTACCTTCTTGCAGCTTCCCTTAGGTGATCCACATTCCTGGGTTTTCCAACCTTGCGGGATCTCCTCTACCCCTCTGGCTTCTCATTCACAGACTCATGAACTGCCCTCTCAGGAGCATACTACCTGGCCGCCCAGACCTGAAATCAGGGTGGAAGCCACCTTAACCCCACAACTTTCGCATTATCCACACACCTAAAACTAGTGACACATGGATGCTGCAAAAGTCAGCCGCCAGCTGCAGCAGTCATCAGGCTTGCTGTCCTTTTGGTGGGAGGGGCCAAGTACCTTGACTGCCGAACCCTCTGAATTCAATTCCAAGGAATACAATTTCTATGCTGCTGACATTCTGGGACATGGTGTGGTAATCACTGCCTATGGGTAGTGACTGAAGCTGGAAATTGATTATAATATGTGGGAAGGCAGGACAAGTTCTCAATGCCTGAAGCAGTCAAGCTACCTCAGTCTTGAGAAAAACATCCTGCTTGGACAATTTCAGCTATTGGGCACCAGGCACCCTTGTGTTTCCTGATACTAACTTTGCAAGAGTAGAAATAAATGCCTGTTGGGGTCTGTCTTAGTTACTCTTCTCTCATTGCTGGGACACATACCTGACACTCAAAATGAGAGAAGGAAAGGTTTATTTAGCTCACAGTTACTGGAAGTTTCAAGATACTGGAGGAGAGGCTGGGGCACTGCCGTGTCCAGGATGACTCTCTCCACATCTCTGAGAAAGCATAGTCTAGCCAGTTTAATGGTTCACACTTCTCTGGCCCTGCCCCCAGGCCACTCCCTGTCCTCTGGCCCCGCCCTTCAAGCTACTGGTTGCGCCTCCAGCCACATCTGCCCCATAACCTACATGAGCCTCTTGGGGGACAACCAGACATAAACCGTAAGAGGGTCCTTTGCCAACCAGACAAATGGACCTCTACCTGAACCCAGATCTTATCTTCTTGCCTACCTTTCCTCATTCCTGTGGCTGTTTCTCCCAGGGGTATGCTGAAAGACCAATTAATCCCTACACCTGCCGTTCTGGAACATGGCACTCTGTGGATTTCTCAGAGCAAAGTCTTTGAGTTTTGCAGTTGTGAGGATGCAAACTGTGGAGACTTGCTGCTTCTTGGGATGCCCTCAGACTACCTTTTCTATACTCCGGTTCCTCCTCAACAACTGAGATCTCTTCAACTCTATCTTTGTAGTCCACAGCTTTACTGAAACTTCTTTTCTGGCCAAACTCTCAACTTTTGAAGTCATCCTTCTGGGCTCTTTGCTCTTGATTTGCAACATAAGTCTGGCTAAAAGCTCCCCACAATAGCCATGTCACCACATCACTATCAGACTCTCTAGAAATTTCTTTTGCCAGATTAATTAGTCCAATTCCCTTAATCTTAGTCTCAAGCAAAGTCTCTGGACATGAGCAAAATGCACACAAATTTTCTGCCATGCCATACACAGATCATCTGGAGTCCAACAACCAATGTAGTCCTTCCTTCTAGCAGAAACCTCCCAAACCTGCTCTCATTGGCAAATTTCTATCAGCATTCTGGTATTTTGAGCTCTAGTTAGAATCTCCCATATGGAACAGACTAAGGCATTCACGCTTCAGGTGTCAGAGCCAAACATTTCCAAACTCTTCCCACAAGCCATTTCCAAAGGCTCTTAAACCACATGGTCAGGTACAGTCACAGCAATGGCCCAGTGCTGGTACCAAAGTTTGTCCTGGTTACTTTTCTCTTGTTGGTGGGACAAAATACTCCACATCTAAACTTAAGGAGGGTTTATTTTCCTCACAGTCTGTAAAGGTTTCCATCCATAATCAGCTGGTTCCAGCATAGGGTGGCACAGCCCAAGGGCAACTGTTTGTGGCAATGAACAACAAGAGACAAGCAAAAGCAACAAAGGCGAAAAGGGAGGAGTGGGTAAGAAGACTCTGTCCCTCATATTGTGTGTAGCCCACCCACCCAAGGTTGGTGTAGCAGTCATGTCTATGACCCCAGCACTAGACAATGAATCAGTCAAAAACTGTAGACTCACCCACTCCCATAGGTGCATTAGGGTTGGTGGGGGCACCTAGACACAAACCATAACACAGGGGTACTTGGAGATAATGTGAAAAAATAAACTTGAGTGAGTAAATATTAGAAGTTACTAATGTGTAGTGCCTTGTGCTTCTGAGACAAGGGTTATGGATATCCTCAATTTAGCCCAGGGGTGCATATTTTACTGAGGTGCACATAGGCACCATCTGGTGTCTCTGAGGGGTATAAGAATGGTTTCCACAGGCTTGGAACAGAAGCAAACTGGAAGCAGCAGCTTGGTAGGACCTGGAAGCAGGTGGCAAGGCGTCTGCTCACAATCTCCCTCTGCCACCCTCTACTGACAGATGGAATATGGAGCAGCTGGCTAAGCGGGAGCCAGGCTGGAGCACCGTGAAGCCGGACATGGCAGGGCGGCCTTGAACCTGAGAGGCCAGATCTGGTCTGTAACTGGCCTGAACATGCATCTCTGGTGGAGAATACTTAGCATGGGAAGTGGTGAAGGGGCAACAACAAAGATGAAAGAATCGGCTTTGTAAGTGTCACAGGAAGACAGGACATTTTTTTTTAACGATGTTAAGTATTGTGACTGATGAAAGGTCTTTTGTTTAATCATTGAGATTGGCTAAGAAGGCATTTTCAGAAAATCCCCAAAACAGATGTTAGGTTGTAATAAAGTAGATGCGTGCAGTCTGTATTGAGTATTCTTTCAACCTCTTAGCCACAAAAAGGAGGAGAGATAGGAGAACAACCTGGAAAACATGCACTGTTAAGAACCAGGCATATTTCCTTTGTCACAGAAGAAAAAAAAATGGATGAAATTAAAGAAAAACATTATGTGGACAGGAAGAAGTAAGAAAGACTGGTGTAGGTTCTTACACGAATCATAAGGTTAATAAGATGGTGTTTGCTGAGGATGAATGGGCCCAGGCTCCAGGAGAGTAGAGATGATTCAGAACTCTTCAGGTGTGGAACTGAATTTAATGCATTCCATGGCTCAGACTGTAAGATCTAACAAAATGACTTGGAGAAAAATGAGTCAAATCAGGAGCAAGGATTCTACACATAGTATATAATTATACACTTGGTATATACATTGTGTTTGTCTACATCTCCAGTTTTGTTTCTCCCTTTTGCTACTGCACTATTGACATTGTGGGCCAAGTGGTCCCTCACAGAGCCTCCGGGCTGCCTGTGCACTGCAGGAGACCTGGCTGTCTTCTTGGCCTCTGGTCCTGAAGGGCTGATGAAATCTAGTGTGGAAAAATTTTCCCCAAATATCAGCAGATGCCCCCTGGAGGAAAAGGCACCCCGGGGTGAGAACCACTGCACTTGGCCACAACAGACCCACAGAGGGTTTGATGATTTCCTTTTCTCCACCTTCCATCCTCTGTCCAGACAAAGGCCATTTTCTCAGCCTCTTGGCTTTCTCTGGAGTCTTCTCATCCCAAAGTTCTAGTTAGCTTGGCAGCTGATGTCTCTCAATAGATTTTTAAAAAATTGTCTAGCATTTCTAGTAGTTCTGTGTGGGAGTTTTGTTCTACTAGAAATTATTCCCTGTTATGTAGAAACAAAATTTCAGACAGCTGCCTTTTTAACAATACTATTTATTTAGCTCTTCTATGTTACTTTTTAGTCTAACTGTAGGGTCAGCAAATTTCAGTCTGTAGGACAAATCGGGCTATAGTCTAGTTTGGAAATAAGGTGCTATAACTTGAGAGTTAAGCCCTGTGTGTGTGTGTGTGTGTGTGTGTGTGTGTGTGTGTGTGTGTGTGTGTGTGTGT